>CAJQZM010034344.1:0-18216 GCA_907164665.1 Colias nastes
TGTAGCGAAACTCGACATTCTAACACTAATTATTTTACGTTTGTATATATTTAAATGATTTTAATAAACGATAGCATAAATTTATCTTAATAAATTCATAAAATGGAATTCTAATACGAAAATATAGACACAGTGGTTAGAACACTGAAATAGAACGTTAAGACGACCCACTAAGCATCTTTTGTTGTTGTTTACTCAATATGATCCTCCAAATCCGAAGTAGTTAGTTTTAGGTTATAGTACGTGCCAAAACATGCCAATTAACATGTATTTATATAGAACTTATCGTATTGAAAATATTTGTTGGCTAATGGATTATGGAGCTTTTATACAAAGTCTATTTACAAGCTTCCCAAAAACGTAGGTTCTCAATTCTGCGTGTATTTTCTACCGATTGACGTGATTCTTTTTGTATTTGATAGAATAGTTGTCATTTCGTACCATTAAAGAATCTGGATTTTGACTTTTTTTTAGAAAATATTTATTATTCAGTTCACAACAGAAGATCCTTGTTCACAACAAAAAAGATAACAGCAGCGCGAAGTTGTTCAATTTATTATAAAGCAACTTTGAGGGATTCTTATGTAATGTGTTCCAAAGAGATTTAGAAGGCGGTAAATTAATAAGATACGTTGTTCGTAGGAAAATTTAATTAACTATTCTTGCTGTATCATAGACTGACGCATATATTATGTATCACTCATAGTAGATTTTAATTATAAGTAAAAAGATGAAGATAGAATCTTCGAAAAATTTGGCTAATTAGCCACAATTTACTTCGGTTATCTCTTTTTCGCTCACGATAGATGAATCATGCCATCTTACTTGGCATCTAATCGTGTGTGCGTTACTATGCAATTTTGGAAGATCACGTGTTGTGTTGTTAATCTATTTACACCTTTTTGTTTTTACTTATACCTCTAATATCATTGATGACCACTTTGCGCAAATGACTATAATCTTCCATACATGTAACATTTTATTTTTAACATTACTATCAACAGGTCAAACCTCATCTCACACAGTATAGCCACAGTATTACAATTATATTGTAATACTGTGGTATAGCTTTCCATCTAAATCTATCTCTATCTAAATATTTACAACTCAAAGGTGACTGCCTGACATAGTGATCTATCAACGCACGGCCCATACCACTGGACGTATCGGGCTGCAATTTGGCATCCCAAGGGTATAGAATAGGGGATGAATGTTTGTACCATGAAAATTTATCTTTTCCACGCAGGCGAAGCTGCGGGCAACAGCTAGTTAATAAATGCGATTAGTTGTGCGTAAAGTAATGTTGTTCCAGATTTATGGGTGGGGCTGATAAGCGTCCTGCCGGACCTCATACAGCGGGTCACCATCTCGTGGTTCGCTGGTTCAATAGCTTGTAAGCTGATGAAATATTTACAGGTAAGATATTATTTATTTTTTATATAGTATGTTTTAGTAATAATATTGTATTTATTTTATTTTTCCTTAGCGCCGGTTTTACAGCGTTCACTAACTTATTTGTGAATTCAAGGACAATTAACCAATGCAATTAACACGTTAAACAATCAAGTCAAAGAATGTCAAAAAGTTTATCAACGACATTATCAGACTGCAGTGAAATTGCCTTTTCGTTTTTCTATTTAATAAGTACTAGGTTTCCGCCCGCGGCTTCGCCCGCGCAGTCAAAGAAAAACCCGCATAGTTCCCGTTCACGTTCACGGGATTTCCGGGATTGCGTCATTTTCCCGGGATAAAAAGTAGCCTATGTCCTTTCTCGGGTATCAAAATATCTACATACCAAATTTCATGAAAATTGGTTCAGTAGTTTAGGCGTGATTGAGTAACAGACAGACAGACAGAGTTACTTTCGCATTTATAATATTAGTATGGATGCTAAATAATAACACAGTGTTCTATTTTAAGTTCCTATATTTAATACATATTCGATTACAAATAAATTTTATAATTCGATAGAATGCAAATTACATGCAAAATTTCACAACCGCAAAATTATGTATGCGGGTTAAAGTAAACGAATTAGTTGATTGAATAATGAAGTAAAGGGGTGTGAATACTTCAAAATATCTCTCTTATTATCAGAAGTTTATTTGTAGTACTATTCCTAAAATTATAAACCACAATGTTAATATTTTAATTTTAATTGGAAGGAACAGAGTTTCATGTCAATTTATGCAACAATATTCAACAATGGCAGTAATTTCTAAATGCGCTATTGTGTAGTTGGACAAAATACTGATACGCACTAGTTCGAATATATCACAGTAAAGGATAGAATACTATTCTATAATAAATAGGTATAATACATTGATTACTTTAAATAGGAACAATAAAAATAACTTCACATAAAAAAACACATACAAACTAATAGAGTAGGTAATACAACGCACAAAATTAAAATCCTGACTGAATTTCCGCAAAACTTTTATAAAAAGAAATTAATTTTCCAGGTTCCTATTGCAATATAAAATTAAGAAACAACTTTGAAATTTAATTTTCTCGAATCAGGAATTTTATAAAACCCTTTTGGAAAACAAAAATTCGACGTGATTGACGCTGACCGCATAAATTAAAAAACAAAAACATCATATTCGAAATTTAAATCCTCTACGTTCGACGGAGAAAGAAAATTTATCATTCTAAAATTTAAATTGATATTTAAGTCACATTATGTTTTTTCGAGCATAGAATAAAAATAATAATTGTTATTTGTGTTGTGAAGTTGTGTTAATTATGAATAACTTCAGTTGGTAAGTTTTATTTGACTCTTTTGTTGTTAATTGTCATAATATCCCTCTAAAACAAACAGATAATATTTCACCGCCATTTCTAAAAATAATTCAATGTTGGTATGTTCTATGTAATTGACAGTCCTATTGTTAGAATAAACAATGCTATTGAAACTTTAATCCTCGTCGAATCGTGCCAAGATATAAATTTAATCGCAGTAGTTATACTGTAATTGTACTATTGATTTATTTGGTTAGTTTTAACGTATGTAATTAAATTTCATTGAATCGCATACATCCTATTTCTGTACATTGATTGCATTTTTAGATCTTTATTTTAGAAAAGTACTTTTTAGAAGGTACCTAGTTTTAGATTTAACTTTACACTATTAAACATATTATAGATTAAAATACCTACATATTATATTTAAACTGTTTTGTATTTATTCTAAGGATTAAATAATGTTTAATGCATATAAATAGATAAACGGTAGTTTTAAATATTCCATTACTAAAGAAATAAGAATTGTTGTATAAAATTAAATGACATGAATGTGCAAAAAACATTGTTGGACTTCTTGCCTTTTTTCCTTATTAATATTGTCATCATTAAATTTATACGACTCTCTGGGAGTAATTCAAAAGGAAGCATTTAAGAAAAATAGACGTGTTCTTAATTTGTACAGCTTTGTTAACTTTTTTATTGTTTTACTAGCCCGCGGCTTCGCCCGCTTTGTCTAAAACATAATAAATTATATACTAAAACCTTCCTCTTGAATCACTCTATCTATTAAAATCCGTTGCGTAGTTTTAAAGATTTAAGCATACATAGGGACATAGGGACAGAGAAAGCGACTTTGTTTTATACTATGTAGTGATGATTAACGTTTTAATAGCTATTTTTGGATTATTAGCAGGTTGAGATAAATTAAAGCAATTTAAGTGTACTTAAATGAAACAAAAAATTAACTGCACTTATTTGACTATGTTAATTGTCATGACAACAGAATGTTTATTAATTTTAAGATGGTATGGGTGGTAGTATTTACGTAGGTTTGTACGAAACTACGAATGAACTTGTAGAAAATAAAATTATCTACAATTTCACGACGAATGCTTCACCAAGCAATTAGTTGGTACTTTTAACCGACGTTCCTAAAACAACGGAGGTTCTCAATACGTAGCATTTTTTAATGTTGGTATGTCGATAACTCTCTTGCTTTTTAGTTGATTATATACGTAGTTGATATATAAGTAATCTATACTAATATTACAAAGCTGAAGAGTTTGTTTGTTTGAACGCGCTAATCTCAAGAACTACTGGTCCGATTTGAAAAATTCTGATAGATGTTAGATAGCCCATTTATCGAGGATAGCTATAGGCTATACATCATCTCGCTAAGACCAGCAGGAACGGAGCACTGCGGGTAAGAAATAAAATAAATAATAGAAATATTGTTGCAGGGTGTAGTTACGTATTCATCGACGTATGTGTTGGTCGCGCTCAGCGTCGACCGGTGTGATGCCATCACGCATCCTATGAATTTTACGGGAAGCTGTAAGTTTATATCATTTTCTATAAGTTAATAAGTAAATTTATTTTATAGCGCTATGTAGTAGGACATTTTACGTGTTAAAAATATAGTTAAGATTGTTATTAAATCTAATAATATTTCAAATGTATTTGTACACTTTTACAATTTAAGAATTAATGCTTGAAATTCATGTTCATTCTTCAACCAATATTTTACTAGAAACGTAAGAAAAATACGAAAATTTTAACTCAATGATTTATTTATTGTATTTACTTGTATTTTTATGAATGGTTTTCAGTAAATAATAATATTATATTATATTATTTCCAAGGGCGTCGCGCCAGAGCTTTGATATTCGGCGCGTGGCTCGTCAGCTTCATATTTTGTATACCGATGCTTATTTTATTCGATGAAGCAGACATACAAGGTAAGATGTCTTAAATAAATTTTATATTTTCTTTGAAAACCTTAGAAATTGATAAAATAAAATATATCTATTTTTTAGTAAATTTATCTTCTAAAATTTTTATAACATAACGCGTATATTAATTTACACCATGTACTTCATTCTCATAAAATGCTAATATAATTGTACACATAACAAAAAAAAATTGAAACAACGAAAATACCTATTACAGTAGTACAAATACCTAGGCAGCTGATCGATAAAAATCTTTCAGGCAATTTAAGCAAAGTAAGAGCTTTTATTATGAAACAATATTAATATGCAAATATCTTTATTACATTTCCTTATAACATACTAGCTTTCCACCCGCGGCATCGCCCGCGCAGTCAAAGAAAAACCCGCATAGTTATCGTTCCCGTGGGATTTCCGGGATAAAATCTATTCTATGTCCTTTCTCGGGTATCAAAATATCTCTATACCAAATTTCATGCAAATTGGTTCAGTAGTTAAGGCGTGATTGAGTAACAGACAGACAGACAGAGTTATTTTCGCATTTATAATATTAGTATGGATATGTACGTCATTAAGGAAATATACTGTAAATGATCTGTAAGAGGATTACTAGCAGAGCGATCCGTCGTACAAAATCCTCCAATAGTATGGTTTAAGCACGTGCAATGTGCATACTGTTTTAGATAATCCGATCTACGAACTCCAATATTATAGATATAAGATGGTAATAGCGTGCTTAGTTACCTTTAAGAATATGTAAGCATTTTGAAAGAATCAGGAAAATGTTAATTACAAGGCAATCAAATGAAGTAGGTACCTAGTTTTAAAAATAGTCACTGTGTTGTCGTAAAAAGTAGGTTTGTGGTTGAAATGTAACGTAGTGATTCCGATTCTAAACTAAAAGCTTGAATTTATATTTAAAATAATAATTAACTTTACACATAAATATTATATCTTTGTTATAATAAATCTGAGATTAAGAATAATTAAGTGTATCTAGTACCGACTTAATTTATTATACTGTTCGGTTAAGTAGCAAATTATTAACTAATCAACGTAATAATACAAGTATCTTATAATGAGAGAAATATAATTGTTGTTATCTATCTATACTAAGCACTTATTATAAAGCTGAAGAGTTTGTTTTTTTGTTTGTATGTTTGTTTGAACGCGCTAATCTCAAGAACTACCGGTCCGATTTGAAAAATTCTTTCGGTGTTGGATAGCCCATTTATCGAGGAAGGCTATATGCTATAATATATCATCACGCTAAGACCAACAGGAGCGGAGGCACGCGGGTGAAACCGCGCAGCACAGCTAGTTAAACAATAAACATATTACGTCGTTTACAAGTAATATCAATATATTCAAATGTATACAAAAGATAAGCTCCAACCATTGTAAAGGTGTATTTATCTGTTAGAAATTCATCGAATATTCATAAGTGGTTAGATATTTTGTTCACAGTTAACTGAATAAGTGTTATTACTTCACAAAATTCAAATATCCTTAAGCGATTTCTTTCATACTTATCCATGCTGAAATTCAAAGATAGAAAAAGCTCTTGGTTCTATAACTAAAGTATTACTTATATGGAAATATTTTTTTTTTTTTCAGGACAATTTTCACACACGGCACAACCTGATCCCATACTAAGCTTTTCGCTTGTGTTATGGAAACCAGATGGCTGATAAACATACATATATATTTTTTAAATAAATACTTATATAGAACACCCAGACACAGAGCAAACATCTATGTTCATCACACAAATATTTGCCCCGGGTGGGAATCGAACCCACGACCTCTGGCTTACAAGGCAGGGCCACTACCAACCAAGCCAACCGGTCAGTCAAATTGAATAAAAGTTATGAATATTAAGGACTTTAATCGACCGTGACTGTCTGATGTCCTAAAGAATTATCTTACTGTAGATAAAAATTGTATTTATGTAAATATTTTTCGTACATCTGGGATAGATACTGAACGGTTTAGGATTATAATTGAATTATTGTAATGTTTTTAATTTGCAATATATTATTATCTACAATTCTTAAAACATTTTTGAGATACAATTCCATAGTAAAACCGAACCTTAAAACTTTGAAAAACGTTGGTTGGTTGGTTGGTTTGGTTGTTGTTATTTTTTGGGTCATTACAATTGTCGAAATAGAAAAGAAAACTCCAAATTGTTGAACAGCTTCATATATTATATTTTAAAATTAGCTGAGACTATCGAATAGATAAAATATTGAATGGTACTTTATTCTCTTTATTTAATTATACTCTAATAAATTACTAATCACCAACAGCGAACAAAAATTTAGTATGTAGGCACACAATTCAATTCAATTACCTTCTCATATCAAGCCTATACACGGCAGAATCTGTCAACTCCATTAAAATATCACCCAGTAAAGGTACCCAGATATTCTAATGCCCTAATATACATTCCCGTAATAAGAATTTATCAACAAAGCCAAATCTGAATATCTCTCGCATATCTCAGTTAAACTCAAGTATAGATAAACGATTCCACGAGTTTTGCTATTGATTCTCAACCATTTTCTTGTTTGAGTTTAACAATTTTCAACTTTGCCGTAAGAAATCAACAATAAACCTCTCTGATAGGTTCTTATAAGTCTTCGTGTAAATGTTAGAAGGAATTTGTTGAAAATAAAATCGATTAAAAAGTTCAAGACGACTCGAGAACTTTTCTTGATGTTACGATAAGGGTTGACACCTATAAGAAAGTTCAATATTGTGTATACGACTTCTTTAATGTTCATTTTTAAGCTCTACATAATTGAAAATATCAATGTTCTTGTTAAATGATAGATAACCATTATCTTAGTGATGTAATTACTGCAGTTTTTAACTAAGGACGTTGGTCAAAATTATTTTTAACATTTAAATTAATGTTTAACGACGATACATAATTAACAAGCAAGCAGGTTGTTATAATATACACATACAGGCATAATATTAATTGTAACGACCTAAAGGCGCTTCTGGCAGTCACGGTTCGCTACGCCATACGACCCGAGCGAGCACAGCGAGCGTTTCACCTAAAACTCTCAATTTCTGACGACATTACATATCTGACACCGTAATTTACATTATTAGCTATTTTTAAGGAGATTCTATCGTTCACACTAACACTACCAGCTCTCCACAGGTACTCCACAATGCTGGTCAAGTATAAGCCAAACCCAATGGCGGATCTGGATGACGAGCGTGTTTCTCTCTCTATTCGTGGCGCCCGCGCTGATCATATCGGCGTGTTATGGTGTGATCGTGGTCACCATTCGCCAGAAGAGTAGACGAGTTCTGGGCAAGCGGACCGCGGCTACGAGGCAATGTGAGTGTTTATTTATATATTATTTTTCACACTTGTTGTTAGGTTTTCAAAATTTATGTGATTGTGCTGCACGGGCAGAGGCATGTCCTTAATAGACAGCTGTCTTATGGTTAAGAGTGATATCTTTCGGGCAACCCACTGCATTTAGTAATAACATGAAGGATGAACAAATTTAAGAAGTATTTGTTAGTTCTTGTATTTATCAGTGTGACGATTTGAACTCCTTCCGTCAAATTCTCAATAAGTATTTCGGTTTTCGGTTGACCTGTACTAAAGTAGGTACTTTATTAAACTGTCCCAGCAAAAAATCAATCCCGTTGAGTTTTCTTACAGACTAACGCGTAGCAATTGATTTTCTTTTGTATAGACACATCGGTGAATTGTAGCCATTCAATCTTTTGTACCTACAAACAGAAATACCATTGAAAATATAAGCTCTTATATTACTTTTCTCGTATCAGGCCAATCTTTTGTCAACATATCTCAAACCATTGGCAGATATTACACACATAAATTATGTACAATTGCCATCAAAAGCCGGATAACAATACTTGTATATCATACAACATGAAAGTACAGTCGTACGCATTTATATTAAACTAATGGTGTCTTGAAAGAAAAACTTTGTCACTTGATCTTTTGTCGGTAAATTTGGGGACGTCTGCTAAATTAACGGTAATGTAAGACGTTGACAAACTATTCAATGAATGGAACAAATCTAGTGAATGGATCTTTTGGTAATAAGATTAGTTGTGGATTTATTTTATGGGCCGCATTAAACGGTTTGTTTTATGGTATTTGAATTTATTGGAACAGAATAAGAATGGATAGTTATAATATTATTTTTCGAGATTAAAGTAATACATTTTTTGCAGTACTGCAGTAATGATGACTTATTGGTTTACTTAATAATTAAAAAATACTGATAATTACCTAGAAATTACAAGCCCCGGGTTTATGTTGTTCCTACGTTATCTTCGTAGTGTTTAATCGAATTTATAGATTTAAAAAATGTAGAAATGAATGATAAAGTTTACAGTGAAAAACTACTACTTGGCATTTTTAAGTATCACTGCAGTAAAAGTTTCGACTATCAACAAGTTTGTTTCTCATTCCAATGGAACCATCTCCCATAGGGTGAATTTCCCTAAACCTTGACTGTAACCAACGTAAGATAAACATTTGAATTGTCACAAAACATAATTATTTCATTCAAGATTATTTCACAGGTGTTTATTTGTTCAGACAGTGTCATTTTACGTATAATTGGGAATACAGCCTCGACTCACATGACGGATTTAAATCATATTATACAGTAATTGAATCAAAAAGCTCGATGTAAGAGGCTAATTTGATTAGGGAGATTTTTCGCTTTTTGTTAAAATATATTTTCGTGTGTTGACTTGATACTTTTTTCGTGTATTTTTATTAATAATGTAAATGCGAAAGAAACGTACATACGTTACGATCGAACATTTACACTGAACCGATTTTGATGAAATTTAGAACGAAAACGAAATGAAATTTAGAGATAAACTGAACTATGGGGACTGTAATATGCCTTTTTTGACAAAAAAATAAAAACAAAACAAATAGTATGTGTTCGGAATAGATAATATAATTAAATGGTCACACTGATAGCGGAAACGCGATGTATTCATTCGGTACGGAGCCGCGTTCGTTTCCGGCTATTGTTCTTGTTATTCGCTTGGTGAGAGCGCGGCATTCATATTAATTATTTGTCCCAGTCTATCGGTGTCCGCCAAGAGCGCCGCGCGTGAGAGGTTGTGTCCCAGTCTATCGGTGTCCGCCAACCGCGCCGCTAGCGTGAAGTCGTATAATTAGTGTTATCATCGGCCACCTCGGAAGTTATTTACGCGCGCATCGGAGCGTGTCGTCGATTGTTTTATGTGCTGACCACATAGTAAATTAGTAAATCGGCCCGCGTATTTGTTGATTGTACTCTTTATTGATATTAGTAATCACGCGCGGACGCGAGTTATTTATGTGAGAAGAGTTTTAATGGCGACGCAGTGTGCCTGGCAGCAGTGGTGACTATATACATTAAATTGTCTCTTTTCTTTTTATTTTATCTTATGTAACTTGAATTATTCCCGTAAATATAGTTTTTTCCTCCCCAAGGGGCCCCCTATTGTTTTGACTAATTGACTGACCGACACACCACATATTTATGGAAGCAGCGCACGAGACTTCAGGTATGTACTCAGTATGTATTCAACTATTGTTATTGTATAATGGTAGCAGAGCGTGGTGGCAGAATAAATAACATACAGTATGAGTAAGTCATTCATAGATTTTTAGGGTTTGCTAAAAGTTCAAACTACAACAAAATATGTCTATTTCCACATAGTTTTAAAAACACATTATAATAATATGTAGGTATTATTTAATAATTTCTTCCATATTTCTTTTGAACTAAAACCTTCATATTTTCCTTTTCAATTTTTTCTTTATTGTTCACTAAATCACTAGTCACCATTATTTTCTTCGTTAATTACTTTTTCTTTCTTTATAAGGTTTTACATTCATGTCATAATTCGTCCAAAATCAAATGATTAATGTATGTACACATATTTTGGTATTTTTAATTAAAAGCAGAGGTGTTTTTAATTTTTTGCACAACAAAATCATTGTACTTCGAGTTCTAGATTTATGTATAAAAATAGACCATAGATAATGCAATTATAGGTATTTACGATAATAGTTACTTATTTTTAGTATTTAACTTATATTGTATACTTCAAAAACAAGTAGGTATTATACATCTATTTTCATTTTAGATAGTGATGATCTGGACAGCCGACGCGCGAGCAGCCGCGGCATCATTCCCAAAGCAAAAATCAAAACCGTCAAAATGACGTTTGTTATCGTTTTTGGTAAGTTTAGCATGTAAATAATACTTATAACTAATAATAACATTAAATTTATATGTTTACTTTATAACCTAGATAAAATAAACATGAAAATATGGGTCGAATTTTCAAGAACATTTTACATGTAAATATATATAATGTTCATAATTACGCATCCCCAAACATTTATGAAACTTTAGCCGTGTGTTATACTAATTTGTTGTAAATTTCAGCACAATAATCAATCATAGATATTCTATAAACTTTGTTGGCGAATACACTAGGTGTAAGTAGTAGGTAGTTGTAATAAAAATTACAGTAAAGATTAACTGTCTGAATAAAAATTGAATATGTAATATCTAATACATCTAATTCAAATTTCAACGCGCGCTTCGTACATAATATTGCGAGAGACGCGTATAACGAAAGGAAAAAAATAGGAACCAATTGTCGTCTAGACTGAATGAGATTACTAGGATCATCGACGGTTTCCCCTGTAACTGTTGATAGAATTTGGGGACAAACTGTGTGAGATAGGATTAAAGCGTACGATGGAAACTTTGTTCAGAATTACGTATGAGACTCTTCAAGTACTATGTTGTGGCGTATGTCTAAGCTTTTAGGACTTTAAGGATGTTGTATTGTCTGATTAATGGGTCTCTATAGATTTCTCTTGACCACAATAACATTAATTTTTATGTAAAGTTTATTTTTTGTGATTTATAATAATAATTTCTTCAAAGGATACATTAAGAAAGTTTTTAGCCTGTCTTGTAGAACGATTAATGCTTCGAGCTGTCTTATGTGGGCCACGTTATCTAGTTACTCACATAGAATACTGAATAGCCTACATTATATATTCCAGGTCATAATAAAATAAAATTGGCTAAAAATAATCAAAGAAAGCAGTATCTTTAGTTTACACCCGCATCAAAGACTTTCGTTTCGTCATATTAGAACAGATTATTTATTTATTATATCAGTGTATATAATATCTGTTGCGTAATAAGTTAATTTCATTTATGATTAGTTGCCGCTAGAACCTTGACTAGGAAGATATTCCGTGTACGTAATTCGTGACAAGGGATGAGTAGTGCGATAAGTATCTCTGCCCTTAATTTGTGGCCCATTTTCCTTGAGGATAAACTTATTTGAGACAAATTATAGCAAATAAGTAGCGATTTAATACAATGCTTAATCCCTCACGCGTCCAACTATAAAATACAGATTTAGTTACACACAAACAATGTGCATAGGACGCGTGAAGGTTTAAGGGAACGTTTAGTCAGTATCTTAATAAATACTAATAAACCTATTAGTAAGAAAGTAATAATCGTCTCCGTATCTTCTCTAATTGCGTTTGAATAATAAATAATAAAGGTTCGTATTATATTATTGGAAAATTATCGTCGAAAATCGATCTAATTAATAATAAGAAAGGTATTTTTTCATACATAAAATAAATTGTACGTATATTGAGTACGACACTTTATAAGCCAATACAATAGTTTGGAAAATTTATAATTACGTAAAAATGTGTATTTTGTTTTATGAACTGTGGAAACATTCATTTCAATTAATAATTATACATATTCCAAGTATTTGTACCTAAAGATTTATTATATAATATGTTAAATTGAACTTGAACTATCTTAATATAGCGAACATTAATAATTCAATTTCTAAACCCCTTCACATATTTAAAGTTGGCGTGATTTGTTTCGTGTTGGCTTTTAATTTTCATATCTAAACTTGATTACAGTAGCTTTAAATTAAACAGTTAATTAATTTTTTGACCTAGTTGTTTAAATTGCTTGCTTTTAAAATTAGGGTAATGGATAGCATAATTGTGATAAATATTGAAATACAACTGGCTTTATACTTTTCATAGTAGAGAACTTAATTGTTTTCTCGTAGGTACTATTAGAATCCTGAAATTTTTCAATACTCGTTAGTCATGTAATGATAATTAATTTAAACATTAAACATATATCTAATTCTGTGACTAGTAATTTATTTTAAGATTAGATCACCTAGGTACTCTTCATAAAAGAAAAATGTAAAGTTAATCTATACTAATATGTATTATAAAGCTGAAGAGTTTGTTTGTTTGAACGCGCTAATCTCGGGAACTACCGGTCCGATTTGAAAAATTATTTCGGGGTTAGATAGCCCATTTATCGAGGAAGGCTATATTATATCATCTCGCTAAGACCAACAGGAGCGGAGCACTGTCAGTGGGTGAAACCGCGGAGCACAGCTAGTTTTCCATAAGATGGAAAATTAAAACCAATAAGGTTTCTTTTGGAAATAGTACGACTTCAAGAATATTTTTTTTGAATTTCGTCCAAAATGTAAGTTAATACAAATATGTTATAATTTCCATACCGTTCACTGTTACCATTTATTTGTAATATTACTTAGCATTTTATCCATAACATAAAACAATACTTTTACAATGTTCTGTGTCGTTGTTTTATAGGATGCATTTCTACCTAAGTAGATTTATGATTTTGTGAGTCAATATTTTATACAAATTTTACATCCAAAGTAAAAACGTCACAGCAATATGCGGTTTCAATTCCATCATACTTAGTACATTTGTCAATAGCACTTTTTAATAAAATGCTAGTGAAATTAGTTTGGTCTCGGTAAATCCATGTCTGAAAACTTAGTTGACAAGAAAACAGAATTATGAAAGCGGGAACGTTCAATAACTTACCCGCTTCTCTTTGGCTATTTATTAACTTCATTTTCTTAAAAGATGCTTTGCGGGAATTCACGAAGATATACTTATGTATTAATTTGGGATCCTGAGAGATTGTTTTGTTTGCTGAAATTTTTCTCTTTGTACATAATATGTAGTTTATTAAATTTTAACATAAGTATATTATATAAGCTGAAATCCCGATGTATTTGAATGGTTTTATTGGGATGGTGACTTTAACTTTTTATGGGTATGTGTAATGTATATGGTAGGGACAGGTGTAAATATTTTTATGAAAATTACAAGTAAGGGTGAAAACAGGTGGTAATTGGACATTACCTACTTTAAATGTATAGAAAAATAAATGATAAGGCATGTCATAATCACATGCTAAGTACTTAGCATATTGCGGGCTACTAACAAAAACGTTATAGCCTACTTTGAAAAGAAATACATCTATATATTATATAAAACTCAAAGGTGACTGATATAGTGATCTATCAACGCACAGCCCAAACCACTGGACGTATCGGGCTGAAATCTGGCATGCAGGTAGATGTTAGGACGTAGGCATCCGCTAAGAAAGGATTTCCCGAAATTCTTGCGGGAACGGGGAAAAATGGGGATGCACGTACAAAGTCGTGGGCGGAAGCTAGTCTACTATAAAAATAATAAATATGAAAAGTAAATGCTCTTCAGCGATAAAGCCTTTTACGATCGCGTCCATTATGTCTAAGTGGACAAAATTGTTATTCTTATAGCTTTAGCATGAAATACCCCAATTAATTGACGCATAAAAACTAATATTTGTGAGCTTTTTAACAATTCGCTTTTATTTTATGCACATTCTTTGTTTTAGATGGTAGTTTGCTGATTTTGTATTGTATAAAATAAATATGGCCAGTATTTAAAAATACCTACGTCGTTGACATGGCTAGGTTCCATCTAAACTCGTTCAAAACTTACTCTAATAATATGTTAGAAGGCTCTATGTCTTTATGTAACTTAATGAAAATAAAATTAAAGACTTGACTGTAGGTAGGTACTTACTGTAACAAAATTTAGGTAAATAAGGTACCTACAAGTTTAAACATATTCACAATAGAATCTAGCGTGGTTAACTGCTCAATATCCGAAAAGTTTTCGTCCACAAAACTAGATAATGCTCTAAAAACTTACTGATACCTTTACGTTATAGTGCGTCGTCACGTGCCCCCACATAGCAGCGGTGTGAAGGAATCTTATAAATTTACAATTCGAATCGTGACTCGACTTTTCATTTAACCCCTATGCTCATATATTTCTTTTAAACGTGTTGAGTGACTTTATTTATTTAGGGCTGTATCAAGATTGGACGGCTGTCGAATTTACTCCTGTGAATTATTACTATGAGATAGCATTAAATTGCCCTAATCAATTATTTATTGTAGTGACTAATAAAATGAATGTGAAAATTTGTAGGTATGTTTTACGCAACCAAGAGATAAAAATGGTACCTACTACGTAATACACTCTACATTTAACCTTTTATTGAATTGTTTTGTTGACTGTAAGGCCATATTAAACCTTGTCCATTTATGTATCTTCAATGGTCATCTTATACAGGTATGGATTGAATATACATTTTAAGTTTTATTCGACTGCAGAAAACGTGAAAATACGTGTAATATATGTCTAGATAAAATAAAAAAATATATTTTACAGAAAATTGGAAGATTAGGTACGATTTTACTTTTTTTTTATGTAAATTTTTATTCCTAGTTCTATATTTGTAAAATGTATACTTATCTACAGTGTTCGTCCTCTGCTGGTCGCCATACATGATCTTCGACCTACTACAAGTGTATGGCTACGTACCGGACACACAAGCAAACATCGCCATCGCCTCACTGATACAAAGCCTGGCGCCTCTCAACTCAGCAGCCAACCCTGTTATATATTTCATCTTCTCTAATAGAATATTTATTAGTTTGAGGTAAGATCTGTTTTGATTTTAAAATTTATGTGTTTTTGTGTTTGTCATTTCATCAGTAACTTTAACTTTAGAAAAAGTAAATATATTGTATTTGTGTGATGTAGGTATTGAGTGTTGTGATGCAAATAATGATATCACAGCTTTTATCAATTAAAACCTGAAATATGCTTATTTAACCAAATAAGCTCTCTCTCAGTTTTGGAATAAGTGTGTTTAAATCTTTAAATTTTGCACTCTGAACAGTGTTATCTACAATTAAAGTACCTCTCCTCATTCAAGAAACGAATATTCGTCGCTGAATCTTTCAAAATCGATCCAATATTTGTCCAGTGAATGTATGCAATGCTTACTGCAGTGCAAAGTTGCAATTTTGTAAAGTAGTCATATTCCTATGAAATATCTTCATACAAACTTAAAAAACATCATAAAAGAAACCATAGTTTAACGATCAGATTCAGGCCAATGAATCGAAATGTCAATTCGAAGTCAGACTGACAATTTATATGTCATAAATTGTTATTGCAATATTAAATTTGATTTCGGTTGTTAATCGTCGTTTTATAATACTTCATATTATTAGTATCGATTGTAAGATATTGAAGTAAAATTACCTATTACACAGAGTGAATAAGTATTTTAATCATAATTGATAGATTACAAATAGCATTACAAAATAATAAGTTTCAGCCTTCACTAAATGCCCAAAATAAACGTCGATTTGGTAGCCCTATGAAAAGCTTTCAAATATTATGATGTATTGTGTATGCTAATTAGGGTTGCAACGTGTTAAAATTTTCTTTAATAAGGGCATTTGATTTTAAATAAAGATATACAAATGTTATTAAAAACGGCAACAATATATCTTAGACTCACTAAATTACTTCTGAATAAAGTTAACCCGCAGTTGTTATTGCAAATGATTTATAGCTAATTGTTAACTTGGGAAGGGTTTTATGGTTTCATAAATTTGAGATTAAATTCTATGTCCATAAATATTTTCCGATTAGACGAAGTTTCTCTTCGCCCAATAATAAATTGAATGATCAAAGAGCTTTATAAAATTCCGAAACCAATAAATAATAATGCTTTTGTATTTTTTAATTAAAGATTTGTTTGTATTCATTTAAGTGCTGTTAATATTATTTTAATTTAAGGGTGCTATTACATATTTTTACAAAAACACGCTGTTTTCGGTACCATTTTAACTTAAAGCAATTACACGTGAGAACATAGTAATATCTTAATTTAAAGATAATATATTCAGCTCTACGTTCATCTTATAAAAATTGTACGACGTCATACAAAATTGTCGCTGAAATACGATTTTCCCAGCACAATAATCGCATAAAATGCAAAAAAATGGGGTCTAAAACGGTACCATTTTAAGAAAATTAAAAGCCTAATCTATCTTCTTAACTACATCTTATTGAGGGATATATAGTCCTTTATATATGGTGCAATTTTTATGAATCTAAATCAAAATTTTATTTCAATTATTAGCTAAATTAAAAATACTTGTCGATTTCTTCATACATTTTCTATACATTTTGCTCTCGCGGGTCGTCAGACCGCGCTCAGAAGCGCTCTTGGAAGGACGGGTGTATCGCTCCTCGTCCCAAAAATAAAAACGAATAAGAAAAAGATTATTGTGCGTGCACTGTCGTTTTCGTGATTTGAAATATTTGATACTATATAAGAGTAAACTGTATAAGTTTCATATTCCAATTATTTGTAATTTAAAATTATGTTTTAAAAATTACGTTGACTGAGATCCTCTTTTTTTATGGGTTGTTGAACGGATTGGTGGGGTAAAGCAATTTGACAAAACTTAAATCCAAAATGGCGCCGACGAAAATTTTACATCTTTTCTTCATGGGTGTCATTTTCATGGTTTTTGGGGTAGCTATTAACGAATATGAGGTCAAAACTGAAATCCAAGATGGCGCCGACGAAAATTTTACATCTTTTCGTCATGGGTGTCATTTTCATGGTTTTTGGGGTAGCTATTAACCAATATGAGGTCAAAACTAAAATCCAAGATGGCGCCGACGAAAAATTTGACATATTTTCGTCATGGGTGTCATTTTCATGGTTTTTGGGGTAGCTATTAACGAATATGAGGTCAAAACTATAATCCAAGATGGCGCTGATGAAAATTTGACTTTTTTCGTGATGGGTGTCATTTTCATGGTTTTTGGGGTAGCTATTAACGAATATGAGGTCAAAACTAAAATCCAAGATGGCGCCGACAAAAAATTTACATCTTTTCGTCATGGGTGTCATTTTCATGGTTTTTGGGGTAGCTATTAAACAATATGAGGTCAAAATTAAAATCTAAGATGGCGCCGACGAAAATTTTACATCTTTTCGTCATGGGTGTCATTTTCATGGTTATTGGGGTATCTATTAACGAATATGAGGTCAAAACTATAATCCAAGATGGCGCTGATGAAAATTTGACTTTTTTTCGTGATGGGTGTCATTTTCATGGTTTTTGGGGTAGCTATTAACGAATATGAGGTCAAAACTAAAATCCAAGATGGCGCCGACAAAAAATTTACATCTTTTCGTCATGGGTGTCATTTTCATGGTTTTTGGGGTAG
>CAJQZM010034345.1:0-13053 GCA_907164665.1 Colias nastes
TCTATGGTGTTTAGGTGTTCCATTATTCTAAATTTAAAAAAAAATCGAACGTCTCCCCATATGTATGTTTAAAATGGACCCAAATCTACTTCATTAGAGCGTGTACAACCGCGTTCGCGTTCAGAGCTTTCAAATCTGTATACGTCTGTCCCGTACCAACGAACACGATTGGCTGACCCGTGATATACGTCATAGATATGGCCGCACCAACTTTATCGTCAATTGTATCGAATTTAGTTAACACAATTCCGTCTATAACATGAGGGTTTGATGACGAACTGTGGTCGGCTAACGCTTGGTTGAATTTAACGAGTTGGTCGACGGCTTCGTTGCCAACTAGGGCTTCGCCAACAAAGAGAACTAAGTCTGGTTCGTTCACTTTAATGAGTTTGGCTAAAGCTCGCATAAGGGGCTCGTTATCTTGCATCCGACCGGCTGTATCGATAAGGACGACATCGATTTTGGAGTCCGCCGCGTAGCGTATCGCTTCCATGGCTATGCCGGCTGCATCTTTGCCTGTTTGGAAATGAGTTTATGTTTAATAATTTGACAAATAAGTATTATTTTTTTTTGCTTTTTACGTTGTTATCTATGAATGAATCTAATATTACAAAAGTAAATAAATAGTTGAGTTGAATAAATAAATTATTGAGCTTTAATCGCGTAAATGTCACATATATGCGTTCGTATGAGTGCGAATGTTTAAACTTGTTCTTACTGTCCGCATATTTTTATGTGTTTGCACACGGTTATACTTGTGTCTGTGAGTATGTTTGTATGTGTGTGCACGCGCACCTTTAAGGTTGTGTGTGTCTATGTGTGCATACGTGTGTGTGTGAACATGTGTGTGCGCATGGTGTCGTTGCATATGTATGAGTTTGTGCCCAGGATCTTGCATATGCGCATACCGTATCCCTGCTCATACAAGTGCCCGCGGTGGCCGTGCGCATGTGCAGGGTGTAGTGTGTGTGCATGTTTATACTTGTGCGTGTATGTGCGCAGGATCTTACACATAATAATAACAAATAATATTTAAAGCGTTTTAAAGATTAAAAAAGACGTGTGGCACTCGGGGACTGCCGCGGTAAAGCTATTGCATGCTATGCTTTCAAGCCACACCTCCGCCCGTCGGAGTGGGGAGCGTGAGGTTTTTTCGTTACGGAATTTCTCGATTCGGTCCCCGCGCTCAAGGCCCGCGATAGAAGCTATGCAATAGCTTAATAATGTTAAAAGCGTTTTAAAGATTTTTAATGCGTATACCATATACATACCATATCCCTTCTCATATAGATGCACCATACGGCGGCCATGCGCATGCGCAGGGTGTAGTGCGTCCAAACGACGTGTATGTGTTCTCAATTGTTCTACTGCGCCTGCGCGGAATGTATCACAAGCCGCTATGAGCACGGATAGATCGTTCTCGATCAACCAGAAACAGATTTTGGCTAAGTTCGTGGATTTGCCGACGCCGTTCACCTGTATTTTTTTGGATTAGGTAATTAATTGGGTTTGGTAATACAGATTGTATTATAATTTCAATAATGTTATGCACAGAAAATGCGGACAAACACTGTCAAATCGTATTAAATCGGAAAATTTTGTTAATAGTTTTAATTAAAAATTAGTTAATACGTTAAAGTATCATTCTTGTTGAACTATTTACAACTAGATCGATATCACTTATTTTATTTGTTATAACAATACTTTATTGTTGTCTTTTTTCAACATTTTTTATAATGTTTCTTAAGTCATTATATTTTAAGTATTTTTTATACATTAAATTTTTCGATATTCTGCACACCTCAGAGAGGGTAGTGCTCTATTGTGACCAAATCAAAAAAATTACGATCCATTCATCTTAAATAATAGCCTAATATACTGTACTATGTTTTTGTACAAAATTGTAACATATAAGTTAACATTTCCTTTTTGTATGGTTATATTATTAAGTTAATTAATAAAGAAAATTAATAAATAATTTCCATTTTTCACTATACTAACCCCACAAAACGACATAACATAAGGTCTGCCCTGTTGTCTTGCATGCAAACAGTCCCTCAGTATATCAACTCGACGCTTGGGCGATAGTATCTGCATGAGCGATGACGTCAGCGTCGCTTTCACTGTTGTGGCCACACTCTCGAATGTTCCTAGCACCTAAAAATCCAGATTTGACAATTAATTGACATAAAAAAAAAAGTTTTTCATTTCATAAATATATCCATACTGTTAATATTATAAATGCGAAAGTAACTCTGTCTGTCTGTTACTCAATCACGCCTTAACTACTGAACCAACTTGCATGAAATTTGGTATAGAGATATTATGATACCCGAGAAAGGCTACTTTACATAGGCTACTTTTTAACCCGTAACATAGGATAGGTTTTATCCAGGAAATCCCACGGGAACGGGAACTATGCGGGTTTTGCTTTGACTGCGCGGGCGATGCCGCGGGTGGAAAGCTAGTAAATAAATATTTCTGTAACAGCTGGCGTCACAGTATCTGGACATGTTATGGTGAGCTATCTGATGAAATCGGCCATAAATTAATATTTCAGATAATCTTTCGTCTTGCATAAGTACCATGATTTATACTACATACCATATCTCAATAAAATTGAATGGCAAAAATGTGTTATTAAATAACTTTTTGAATATTGCTTTTTTACTTATGTGCTACAACAAAATCAAAATCGCTTCGATATATTTAAGCATCATGCTCTCAACAAAAAGTCTCCATACCTTTCCTTCCAGCTTAGTAGCGACAGAATCACACAGTTTGTTAGCGATATCAGCGGCCACATTCTTGCCGATGAGATGGTCTCGCATTTTATCCAACACTGGACGCATTTGTTCCTCGGTAAGAGCTTTAGATCCAACCAGACCTGTAAAAAGATTAATAATATAGTTTTCTATTACATTGAGCATGAATTCGTAGGTATAATAGAAGAAAATTTTTTTTGTTCCTGAGTTCCATGTACAAAATTTGCAACAGATAAGAATCTAGTCTAGGCTTATAAGATGACATGTGACAAAATATATCTGATAAACGGAGAAACCTAAAGTTTTTGGCTAATTAATGTAACGCTAAATAAAGGATAACCGACTGAGCAAACACCAGCATATTTATTGAAATAATAAACTTGGACAATGTGTGACAAATGCGTGAAATTTTTTCCACACGATTTAAGTAAAAAAAAAGATTATTAATTAATGAACTGAAAACATAACATTTCCTTGAAACAAAAACAACTTTATCATAAACATATAATATGATCTATCAACACAAAAGATCGAATATCACATGTACACACAAACATACAAGCCAGAGAACTCACCCTTAAACATACTGAACATTCCACCAGACTTCTTGGGCGCTGGTTTCCCGGTCTCTTCCTCTTCTTCACTGCTAGAGTCTTCGGACTCCACTTCTAAATCGCGTATAGCACCCGTCATTTGGCCGACCAACTGAAAAATATATTATTGGTCACACATCTTCTATACAATACTTTATTCTTATAAACTTTGTTGTTTTAGTGTGATTATTTTTCCGACCCAAATATCGACCAATAGAATTGCACCATTCGACGTCACGTGGTACAACCTACATGGTATTATACTGATAATTCTGTGCTGATAATTTTTTGAAAATTTTCTCTGGTCGTTGACGTCAAACTGACAGGTTGAATTCAATTGTGAAATTATTGGCCGACATTTGGGACGGAAAAATAATCCCCCGAATACCACACGAGCTTCAAAATTATCTGGCATTTCCCTCAAGGTTCCCTGCAAACAAATAAAGTCGTCAAGTTTTTCAGGAAAAATCACTCGCGCTTCACGCTCGTGATTTTTTAACCTTGACTAAAAACTTGACTCCTTCATTTGTTTGCAACGAACCTATCGGAAAATACCCGATAATTTTGAAGCTCTTGTGGTATTATAAGTGAATATTCATCATGTTCTATGCATTTTGCAGAACGAATCTTATTAAAGTTTAGGTTTAGTGTAGAAGTGCAAAAAAATCTTTGCATGAAGTTGTTGTATAGGTATATTAAAAATAAATCTTTGCATAACATTGCACACCTTTGTAATATTGATAGAAACTTCCTTGATACAAAGCATGCTTGCTTAATATGATATTACACATTTATTAAAAAAAAAACATGATACTAGCAAAACAGAATTTTCATAATAAAGAAGTATAACAATCACTGATCCAACTGTACAGTATTGGTTTTTTTTTGTTTGTTTACCTTTCATTCATATTTCAAACAATATAAGATACTCAAATCGCTGAAATATTTATTACCTGAGTGTCAGCAGCCACTTCAACGTCTCCCTCCTTATCGGTACTGAAGTCGAGAGTGGGCAGATCCCTTGAATCACCGCCCAGTTCCCACACGCGCGGCTTTTTGGTGCGATCCACCGTTTTCGGACTTTTCGGGGACTTCCTATGATTTAAATTTTTAATTTGATAAAAAAAAAATCATATTTGAAACATTTTTTTTTGTTATTTATGAAGATAAATAAAAGAAAGAGGGTTATTTTAATGGAATTTTAATGTTATTGCATTATATTATACAACTAGCAATGCCCTGCGGTTTCACCCGCATAGCGATTGGCGATATCGTGACAGTGAAAAGTCTACTATAGGTCGGACTATAGGTTTAATTTTTAATCACATGAAAATAACCTTCACCCCGTCCCGCACTACGCCTGCTCATTGTATTGAACAGTATACCTACTATTTTCTGTAGATTGACACTTTTAAAAATTCGTTATATCTTTTAAATGGAACATCCAATTTTTTTAATTTAAAATGTATTTTGCTGGTATTGAAACAGTCTATAATAAAACATCATTTAATGGGATAAGGATTAATATATTATGTGTATGGATAACATGGTTTGATTACTGTCGCCACTGCTATTTACTTTGAAAACGTAAAAAAGTTGTTGTAGTAACATAACTACTGAAGATGGACATATGGTATCGCGGACTTTCTTGTAGATATTGATCCATTCTATAATACCGTAGAACATTTTTTTGTTCTATCTTCAATAGATTCCACAGCGCACGCGATGACAGAATTTTTATTAAGGATTTTTTTACACCTTGGGTTACATTATTGCATTTTTGGTAAGGATCTCTAATTTTTTTGAAAATGCAATATAGCCTATGTTGTTCAGTGAAGATGCAGCTTTCTAATGGTGAAAGAATTTTTGAAATTGGTCCAGTAGTTTATGCGTGAAAACCATACATACATACATACATAATTACATAATTACAAACCTTTCCTCTTTATAATATTAGTATAGATAAATTGTTTTCTATCAAAAATCTGATTTACTATTGGTAGAAGAAATTCAATTACCAACCTCGGGTTGATCAATTGGAAGATTGATTGATTGAAATTTTTGAACAAATCAACATTTTGCAGATATAAGTACTAAGTAGCATACAGCATTAATAAAATTAATTGTTTGAACATTATTGCAAATCATAATTATTTTATGAATAAAATTTGATATTAATCTATATTCAATATTCATTGATTCAATTCATTTATTCAACTTTAAAAATATATAAAAAAATTAACTTACTTTACTTCTTTCTTGCCTTTTGAGGCTAATTTCTGAGCGAGCTTGGCTCTGTTTGCAGCTATAACATCATCTTCCAATTCAGGAGACTCCTCAATCTTCCCATTTGCAACCTTATTTTCTACTATTTTCACTGAAAAATAATTTTAATATATATTTTTTTATAATATTCCTATTGTATTTTATCAAAGTAACAGGATAAACAGAATAATTATTGTGTTGAACAAAAGAGTATCATTTAGATCAGTTAGTATAGAAACTCGAGTTCAAGTATCTGTTTGTAGGAACTATGTCATTAATTTTAGTGACGAGAAAAATGTATTCAAACTAACTACTCAGTTAATTAATCTTACCTGGAAATTTTGAAAGAAGACCTACATTATCACTGCATTTTTTATTGTGTAGCTCTTAAGCAGAAATATTACTTTGAAACTTTAAATCTAATTTCAATGAAATTTATTATTTTGCCTATATATTTTGTAGAGATAAAATTTACCTGATTTCTTATTCTTCTCATCTCCTTTCCTTTCAATCATGGATGCAACAGTTTTTTTAGACTTCTGCGAGTCTTCAAATGTTCTCATCTGTTTTGGTAGTTTTGCTTGTGACTTTGCTGAAAATCCATATAAAATAACTATTAGTAAATATACAATTTCATTTCATTACCAATTTAATATTTATATTTAAAATTGAATATTTTACTTAAACAGTTAAGTGCCTTTTTAAAGTCTTCCTTATAGTGTAGGAACAATGTGTTATTAATTAAAGGATAACATGAGTCATCTATAAGTGACCAATAATTTATATGCATTTTAAAATTTACATAAGTGAATAGATATACTAATGTTACAATAATATATAAAGGAGGAATAGTACTGCATTATTGAAGGATATGATTGTAATACAAGTAATACTACTTAAATAATATAAAGATAAGATAATGAATTCACACATTTATTGCGTATTTAGAATACAGGTACTTACCCCATGTTTCACATTGCTTAAGTATGTTATCAAAGGATGTTTTGAAATCAAAATCCGTGATAAATCTCCCGCTTTGCAAATCATTCTTGTACTTATCCCTGAACTCCAAGTGGATATCATTTAGGAACTTATCCACGTATGATAGTTGAAGGATTTTCTGGTACGCCACCACGAACACAAGCTCGAATTCGTTATCAAGCTTGTATTGCAATGTTAAGGCGTCATGGTTATACGAATTGTTCCCCGAACGCTCCTAAAAGAAACAATTACTTAATTAGTTTTAAATATTTAACATTCTAAACAGATTATATAAAGGCGACCTTCATTAAATATGATTAAAACGTAAGCAAGGGCTTCTATGTTAATGAACTTACTTGTAATATTACATTTCGTATCAAAGCATTCACTGACGGTGAAAAAATTTCACTCGTGCTTTGAAAACACCACAACACAATACCTCCTTTACTAAAAATGCTAAATAAGTCTAACATTTTGTGGAATTTTACTAAAACAATATACTGAACACAGTAAAGCAGCTGTTCCAACACCTGCCGCGTATTATTATAGTACTCTTTGTCCAACACTCAAGTCACGTCAGGCGTTGAAATTTGAATGACACTAAAATGACAACACACACGTGAAATGTCGAGAACATGACACGACGAAGACGTTAAAAAAATTAAACGTGTAAAACGAGTGTAAAACACGTTTCTCTGTCTACGGTAAAACACTAATAACCTTAGAGTATATATACTATCTATAGAGTGCGAATAACCAAGTGGGAACAGTAGGCACAGGTGGGAACAACACGACGTTCCCGCCGCGAGCGCTCGTAGTCGTGGTTGAGTGCTGTCGAAGTGCGTTGCTCTGGAATTTTTTTCATATTTACGAATAAACATGGTGAAATGTGCAGTTCTATCTTGCAAAAACGATACTAGAAAATACACAAAATTGAAATCCAGTATCACATTTCATCAGTAAGTCGATTGTTATACTTATTTTTAAGAAAATAAATCTAGCATCGCGGGGGTGAAGGGGAGGTGGGAGGCGGACACGCGCAGGCTCGCTCGCGCGCCTCACTGCCGCCACGTGACCGTAGTGATGTGACCTGACCAACGCTGTACTCGATATAAAGTTTATTTATTTAACTTTAAAATTAAAACTCTTTTAAGAATGTATTATAAATAAATTTGTGGTGTGTTTTGTATGATACACTTTCTAATATTATGAATGCGAATGTATTATAGTGTAAATGTAAAGTATTTAATGTTACGATATATTTTCTGAACCGCTAAATTGATTTTGAAGATTTTGATAGTAGAATGGATAAAATTAAATAAAAAAAATATTAATATTATTTATTATATTATCATTTTAAATTATTAATTATTTCTTATTTTTATTTAACATTTTTAAAACATTATTATTATTGTTTGATTTATTATTAAAGAAATAGCACTAAACCCGATCTTTTATTTTATTAACTTTATTATTTAAAAAGTACTCACGTTTTTCTGATATTCCAATTAAACATATTTTTTTAAAGTACTTATAATTAATACAAGAAAATTTCTTATATAATATTTAATATTCAAATGGAATAAACAAACTTTATTCAGTTGGTAAACAAATTTAAAATTACATATTTATAATTTATTCATATATTTTTCCTTTAATAACTTATTGAACATAAAATTTACTTATGATACATATTTATTTACATAACTTATCGATAGTTCAACACGCAATTGATACCTACCCATCCCTATTTGTCACACACACATCTATATAGTATCTATAGCTCATCTGCCTACGATGCGCACTAAGCAATTTGTGCAATACACGCGCTCTATACTATTGTAATATATACTCTAAGCTAATAACACTTGCAAATGCTTTGCAAAGACAGTTTGCAAATGACACTAATTTTTAATCGATATCATTAGTTCATTATACAACGAAATTAAATAATTGTGCACAATATTGTTAAGAGATATAATTAATTTTTGGTATTATTTTACCCATTTCTTAGGCTTGAGATTAATTTTGTATACAAGTTTCTATGCACCTACTTATTAAAGTTAATAGTTCAATTTATTGAATTAACAACGAAAGAAAGAACCTTAGATTTTTAAAATAAAGAAATTTATGAAAATCAATAATTTTTATGCCGTGTTTATGCCTAGCTAGAGGACAAATTTTATAATCTGTTACTCTACGGAATCTTATTTCATGTCTGTGTCTGGGTCAAACAAATTTGTCAATTCATCGTGAAATGTGAATAGATTTCTAAAGATCGCCGAAGCCGAACGTTTATTTAGTGATACAAAGGCGAAACAATATTATTTAGAAGACAGTGTAAATTTAAAACTTCTAAAATGAATATTACCTCAGCTGCGGGGATAATATCCCTGCTGGATGAACCGATGCACGAAGTGAAGGAGTTCGCCCTAAAAAGATTAGATACCATTGTTGATGAATTTTGGCCTGAAATATCTGAATCAATTGAGAAGATCGAGATTTTACATGAAGACAAAGTCTTTTCGCAGCATCAGTTAGCTGCTTTGGTAGCGAGTAAAGTGTACTACCACTTGGGTGCTTTTGAAGATTCGCTTACGTATGCGTTGGGAGCAGGTGATCTCTTCGATGTCAACGCAAGGAACGAGTATGTGGACACAACTATTGCAAAGGCAATCGACTTTTATACACAGAAACGTAAGGCATTGTTCGTGGACAGTGCGGCGGAGACAATCGATCCAAGATTGGAGGCGATAGTCAATCGTATGTTCCAGAGATGTTTGGATGATGGTCAGTACAGACAGGCCTTGGGGCTGGCCCTGGAAACACGACGGATGGACGTCTTTGAACAGTCCATTATGAAATCTGATGATATACCAGGTAATATTATGAATGCCTTTTGTTTAATGGATTATGTCTTTTGTCTGTAATCATTTGTTTGAACATGGAAATTAAACATGTAAATAAGTGTTATGTAAAAATGCAACATATAATATAAAATAAAATTTGTATGGGCTAGGGTTAGTGTATGTTAACGAGTTAAAAAGTTATTGCTTACATTGTATTGTTTTGGTATATTTTTTTTTTTATTTCAAAACATTAAATGTGATGTCTCATCTGACATCTCCCAAGTGAACTTTAAAGAAATTTTAAAATTCTAGATAGTTTTGTATTTTGGAAACCTCCAAATTTTAGTTTACTTGTATGAGTTGGTAAATATTATACAATGCACTTTTGAAAATGTTAGTTCATTATTTCATAGTATTATCATTTGTTTTTGTACGAATCTTATTGAAATATTTAAATCATGAATTTAATGCACCATTATTTTGATTTCAGGAATGCTTCAGTATGCTTTCCAAGTGGCGATGAGCCTTCTCCAAAACCGTGGCTTCCGCAGCACAGTCCTCCGATCCCTTGTTGGCCTGTACAGGGGTCTGAACATCCCCGACTATGTCAACATGTGCCAATGTTTAATTTTCCTGGAAGACCCACTATCAGTGGCTGAAATCCTTGACAAATTGACACATGGACCTCAAGAATCTGTCCTTATGGCATATCAAATTGCATTTGATTTGTACGATTCAGCCACACAACAGTTCTTAGGCAGAGTATTGCAAGCTCTCAGAGTCACAGCACCCATTCCCAGTGCTCTTGGTGGTAAACCTCAACCTCAAGGTGGACCTTTCCCTGAAGCATCCATGGAAGTAGATCAAGCCCCAGCAGAAGAAGCAAAGAAACCAGAGAGAGATATAGAAAGTCTTAATGATGAGGAAAAAGAACATCAGAAGAGGGTAGAAAAATTAATATCAATATTGGGAGGTGATGTGTCAATAGGGTTACAACTACAGTTCTTAATTAGGTCAAATCATGCAGATATGCTCATCCTCAAAAACACAAAAGATGCAATCAGAGTATCAATTTGCCACACAGCTACAGTTATTGCTAATGCATTCATGCATGCAGGAACAACAAGTGACCAGTTCTTAAGGGATAATTTAGAATGGCTGGCTCGGGCAACGAATTGGGCCAAACTTACTGTTACAGCATCACTTGGTGTGATTCACAGAGGTCATGAGAATGAATCACTTGCTCTAATGCAATCTTATTTACCTAAAGAAGCTGGCCCTTCTTCAGGTTACTCAGAGGGTGGTGGTCTTTATGCACTTGGATTGATCCACGCCAACCATGGTGCAAACATCATTGACTATCTTTTAACACAATTAAAAGATGCTCAAAATGAAATGGTGCGACATGGTGGTTGCTTAGGTCTTGGATTAGCAGCCATGGGCACACATAGACAGGACGTCTATGAACAACTGAAGTTCAATTTGTATCAAGATGATGCTGTCACTGGTGAAGCTGCAGGTATCGCTATGGGAATGGTAATGTTGGGTTCCAGACATGCAGCTGCTATTGAAGATATGGTTGCATATGCGCAAGAAACACAGCACGAAAAGATCTTGCGTGGTTTAGCTGTCGGTATTTCGTTTACGATGTATGGTCGTCTTGAAGAAGCTGATGCTCTAGTTCAGCAGTTGTTGAGAGATAAGGATCCTTTATTGCGTCGCGCTGGTTGCTACACTATCGCCACTGCGTACTGTGGTACTGGAAACAACGATTCGATCCGTACGCTACTTCACGTCGCTGTATCTGACGTAAATGATGACGTACGTCGGGCAGCAGTTACAGCTCTTGGATTCTTATTGTTCAGAACACCAGAGCAATGTCCATCAGTTGTGTCACTGTTGGCTGAATCTTACAATCCTCATGTCCGTTATGGCGCTGCTATGGCTTTGGGTATTGCCTGCGCTGGAACTGGAAACCGTGAAGCGATCGGTCTACTGGAGCCCATGGTCAAATTTGATCCCGTAAACTTTGTGCGCCAAGGAGCGCTTATTGCATCTGCCATGATCCTTATCCAACAAACTGAAGCATTGTGCCCGAAAGTGACCTATTTCCGCCAGCTTTATGCTCAAGTGATTTCCAATAAGCATGAAGATGTAATGGCTAAGTTTGGAGCTATTCTGGCACAGGGAATAATTGACGCTGGTGGACGAAACGTGACAGTTTCCCTGCAAAATAGAACTGGGCATATGAATATGCTGGCTGTTGTAGGCATGCTCGTATTTACACAATATTGGTACTGGTTCCCACTGGCCCATTGCCTATCTTTGGCATTTACTCCAACCTGCCTTATTGCACTTAACTCTGACTTAAAGATGCCTCAGCTGGAACTGAAGTCGAACGCGAAGCCTTCACTCTATGCGTATCCAGCTCCATTGGAAGAAAAGAAGCGAGAGGAAAGAGAAAGAGTTACTACTGCCGTATTGAGTATCGCTGCAGCGCGAGCGAGAAGGCGCGCGCACGGTACCGATGGTTCATCAAGTTTGACGTCATCATCGACATCTAAAATGGATGTCGATGAGGAAGAAAAGAAACCATCTAAATCACCAAACCCCAACATAACAGTTCACGGAAAGTCTGATAAAGAGGCATCTAGTTCTAAGGATGTGAAGAAGGAAGAGAAAGAAGGTGAAGCCGAAAAAGAAACAAAGGAAAAGAAGGAGCCTGAACCGAACTTCGAGATTCTAAGCAATCCTGCCAGGGTTATGCGTCAACAATTGAAGGGGCTCTCTGTAGTCGACGGATCTGGATACACGCCGCTCAAAGACGTGACCATCGGCGGCATTGTGATGCTGAATCACTCTGGCGATGGCGAACAAGTTCTCGTTGAACCGGTCGCCGCTTTCGGTCCTAAAACTGAGGAGGAAAAGGAACCGGAGCCACCAGAACCTTTTGAATACTTAGATGATTAGAACATTAATTGATTATAACTACCGTGTTATTATTATATGAAATAAACAAGAATATAAATTGTAAAAGTACACAAAACTAATAAGTCAAAATTATTGTGCTTCGATTTTCACAAATAAATAATTCTGATTTTAAAATTTTGTTTTTTATTTAAAATTTTATGAACATGTGGAGTCGGATGAGTTGGATCCAATTGAAAATTAATTTTAAAATACAGGACCTTTTGCTGATGATTTTCGTTGTGTTGAGATTAAGTATCTTTAGACAAACTGTCGAAATAACGCGATCGAAGTTCCGCGGCAAAATTTACGTTCCGACATAATCGGCTGATATTATGATATAGGTATGAATTATGAATTAACATGATAACCACGGAATTTCGCTAGCTTGCCTTCAGCATAGTAAGTTTAGAGTTATAATAGCAGATATTGTGAAAGAAACTATATAATTAAAACCTCCACCATAATAAGCACTCTGCATATAATAAATAATAGGTTCCGTACATAGTGGTTCTGTACATTTAAATATTATTTCAATTAAATAAAGAACAGCGTTGTTGTTATTATTTTTTTTAATGAATATAGACCTTAGAGTATATATACTATCTATAGAGTGCGAACAACCAAGTGGGA
>CAJQZM010034346.1:0-31193 GCA_907164665.1 Colias nastes
TATAACCAGCCCACATAGTTTTAAAATCCAGCCGCCGCCGATATATTCAATTGATCTTATTTAAAATTATAGGAATGTATTAATTATAAATCTAAATTAAACCTACTTTTTACCGATTACTAATATTTTCTTTACTATGTTTTCCAGTTTAATAATAAGTGCACCAACAGCAGATAACATTGGTCAAATCTTTAGAGCCGAATTAGATAATGGGGTTGTAAGACAACTACCTGTTCCTATATCACATGGTAATTTGGTTTATTTATTATTATTTTTATAATTTAGCGTACATAACTTAGTTACTTCTCCTTCCAAATACACCATACAGCTATTGAGCATGAAGTTATATCATTAAAATCAATGATATTGAATGAGATAGAGTTCCTGGATTTCATAGAATATAGGCTAATAAGTAGGAATTACTTCAGTTATCTCTATTTTGCTCAAATTTTAAAATCATTGAATAAAGAACTTAATATGTTCGTCATTGCAAAGTTATGTCGATTAGAAAAAATAACATCTATAAAAAGATCAAGCTGGCTTGTACAGAATATACACCTTTTTATTTATAACATAATTGACTAAAATAGTAGGTATAATTTGGCCATCAATTTTGTTACAGATCAAAGCAAACAAGACTACTATTGGTTGGGAGCTAGCGTTCAAACGAATTCTACGAATTTTATAGTGAGTCAATATTAACCTTCACGAAGTAGGTACAATTTTCATGTGGTACTAATTCTTTATATATTTTCAGACCTGTGCTCCTCGATCAGCCGACTATTATAGTAAGTTCGTTTTCTTTATAATAAGTTGATATACATTTTAGTAGGTATTCATTGTACAAAAATCAATACTGATATTTCTTATAGTTGGCAAAGTAGCTCATCTGTCTGTTAGGTACGTTTTCAAGTCTATTCTACTGAACCAATTTTAATGAAATTGGGTACACAAATATAGTGAATCTGGGAATAGTTTTACTTTTCACGAATCACGATATTAAAAAAATGATTAAATCCTACTAATATTATAAATGCGAAAGTTTGTGAGGATGGATGTGTATATTATGTATGTTTGTTACTCGTTCACGCAAATACAACTGAACCTATTACAATGAAATTAAGCACACATATAGAGGGTAACTTAGATTAACACATAGGATAGGTTTTATCCCGAAAATCGGTTTTATCCCGGAAATCCCTCGGGAACGGAAAGTACGCGGGTTTTTCTTTGAAAACGCGGGCGAAGCCGCGGGCGGAAAGCTAGTTTGTAAATATTTACGAAATATGTATTAATTTCTTTTTTTTTATGGGTTCAGACTTTAGATGCATTGCAGTACAAATATATTCATTCATAATTATAAATATTTTTCATTTGTTTATTAATATTTTAGCGATATAGTAATATTATTATTAATACCCCAGCCACACGACTCGACGAGTGGTATGGGAAGTGACGAGGGAAGTAGGCAGGGACGTAGTGTGGCCACGTTACTCGTCATGCCACTCGTCGTGCTCATCGTCCTGCTCACTGCTCCCTATTTTGTCGGCTTTTGCGCGCGAGTCAAAGGACCGGCAATACGAGTGCGAATTAGGGATGGGCGTCATGGAATCAACGGACTAGTTAAATTAACCGTCTATAGGTATATGTACACTCAACGATTCGACTAGTCCATCGCTCACCAATGCACTAGTTGAATTCAACGGCTAAACAGTCTTATTGATAAGAATAAATTCTTTTCTTTGAAGTTTTTAAAAAAAATATATTTTTGGTTTACAAGACCAATGTTTTGAATTTAAACTATAAAAACAAACGATAATAAGTTTTTTAGTAATACTTTTTTTAGGGAGTATAATTTTTGTAAGAAAGCATAAACATTTATTAATTGTTTTATTGAGATTAGAATTTATTGTTTTAAGAATTTATTTAATAATAGTTATTTATTTTACACATGGACTAGTCGAAGATTTTAACTAGTTGAACGACTAGTTGATGAACGACATTTAACGATCTAGTCTCGTTGATGAAAAATACGTCGACGACCCATCCCTAGTGAAGAGCGTCGCGTTTAATCGCGCGAGTAGAGCAGTGTGTGGCCAGACGGCAATATCGAGGCGAATAACGGCAGCGCGATGAGCAGGACGAGGAGCAGGACGAGTAGCAGGACGAGTAGCATAGTGTGGCTGGGGTATAAGGGAAGGGACTGGCTCTCTTAACACAGGCTATGTCTACCAAGAGAGCCAGAGGCTTATATCTAAAATTTTACAACAAAAGGTCAAATAAAGATTTGTTTTATTACTGTTGTTTTTTAGATACTCGGGTGAGCAAGTGTATCTTTGAGTCACAAAACCAAATAGACTTAATATCTCTTGAACCATCCGCTTATAGTAAGTACAATTAATAATTTTATTAAATACTTAAATGAAACTTCTTATTGATCCGATTTAAATCCTTTTATATCATAGTTTATTATAAACGCAAAAGTTTGCGAGGATTAGTAGTAGTAGTAAAGGAGTTAAGAAAGAGAACAAAGTAGTTTTTAGTAGCATAACTGTTAAGCTATAGGTATGTATGTGTGATGACACATGAGCTGTAAAAATACCGATTTTGCCCGCGGGGGAAACCGAGCGGCAAAACTAGTTCATATATTATATAAATTTATAAATAATAGAAAAAATTCGATCACGAGGCGGGACTCGAACCCGCATCCTTTCGCGCCAAACCGGGGCGGATGCCTGACCAATTCAGCCACTCATGACCCGCCAGAGCGATCGAATTTATTCTATTCTTTATAAATTTATATTTATAAAGCATTTGAATGCAATTAAACCGAAATATCTAGTTCATATATTATAAAGCTTTTACCTATTAATAATTATTATTTTTAGACACAGGTCTTGATGCTTACGGCTGGAGCATTTATATGGACGAAGATATCTACCTAAACAATCCTATTTTCTACGGTTAGTAAACAATTAATATATATTTGGTTTTAATAAACTTTTCTTATCACTATGAATTAATTAATTAGTTATTATTTTTGTAATAATTTTAAATTTCTGCTCCATATTATTTTATACAACGTTTTAGTAACCAAGAATATTTTATTATAGGTAACGTACTAGCTCTTTCCATTGAAGAAAATAGTTATTTCGAGAAGTACAGACTCTACGATATCCAACAAAAGTCAACAAACAATTTTGGTAAGTTTTAACAGTAGGTAAAAGATATAATAATTATTATAAAATAAATTTACAATAAAAATAAATTTTGTGACATTTTGTAATATTTTTTTCCATTTTATATCTAATTTTTAATATAATCTTTGTTTTTAGGGTACAGTATAGTAAATGGTAAATTCTTCTCAAACGAATTTTCGGCGCTTGCAATAAGCTCTACGTACGGGGAATACGGTCAAGGAAAGGTATGACTTTAATGATTACATCTGTACATAGTATAAACAATTTTTTATCATACATTTACTTTCGTTAATAAACAATATTTTAAACTAAGATTTTAAGCTTAATCAAAACATGTATTAGTTCATACAATCCATACTAAAATTGTATACAGTAAGTCCTAGACCAGTGCCAATCCCGTCCAAAATGATAAAAACCTTAAAAAAATCGCAGTAGGATGAAACCCATTAGAAAAAGAGGAAAATATGATAAAAATGTAAGGAAAAATAAATTACGGTCAATCCGAGTTCGGGAAGTGGGAGGGGGGGACCTTTTAAGAGAAAGAAATGGTTTCTCTTGATTTCCGACAAAACTACAAGTCCTACGGAAAAAAGTTCAATGGCAAAGTTGTAGGTAATAAAAAGATCTACAACTTTTGTATTAACAATTTTTTCACATAACCTCAAAATTTAGGTGAAAAATTCAAATAACCAAGTTTTTGGTTTTTTATTTTTATCTATTTCAAAATTCATTTTTTTTCTACGATATTTGGTGGAAACTTACTTTGTTATATCCCAAATACACTGTAATTTATTTGATTGAAAATATTTATTTTTTCGCCTTATTTCAACTTAATACCAAAAAAACAACCTAATTTTCAATGGAAAATTCTCCCGTCAAAATATGAGATTTTTGCAAAAACTTGGGGAGCCTTTTGTTCATTGAAATCGCTACTTTCTTATGGTGTAAAAAAAAATAAACATTACCATAGTAAATGTTCTCAGGAAATGCATACAAACAGTGTGATAATGAGCTTTTACTAAATCAGGCACACTTCTCGAACTCTATATTTTCTCTTGTATCGGCTTTTCGGTAATGTTTCAAAAGAAAAAAAATAATTTGTTCAAAGTAACGATACAACAGCTAATATTTTACAGCATATTCAAAAACAAAATGATATCATAAAAACATTTCAGGTCGTTTGAGAAATTTGCCTGATTGACGTTTGTGGCGGTTGAAGTGACAGTCGTTCTAATATTTCTTAAATTATTTAAAAATATATAGAAGTATTTTTAACAGTAACAAACGTGATAAAACAATCATAAGTACAAGTATTATAGTCAAAAGTGTTCGTTTCGTGTTATGTGCAGTGACAAAAGCAAAAATTTAAAACAAGGTGATCAGCTGTTGAGCAGCTGAGTTTGACGTTTACGTTGCCTATTATTTCGTTTGAACGTTGTTTTGACTACTTTTAGCTACTAGTACGAAAAATCTGAATATCAATAAACTGAATTTACTTCTATATTGAAGCCAACAATAGTATATTTTCAAAAAATCGCATTGTGAAATTCCCTTGAAAATAACCGCCATCTATATTATAAAAATAGTGATAACTTTCATCGAAACATATTTCAACTAATATGGCGAAAAAATGTACTGCTTGTGGCAAATTTTGCGCGACTATAGACGGCGCTAAATGTAACAAGTGCAGTGCAATTTATCACAAACAATGCATGAATATTAGTCCTGGTTCTCGAAATATATCCAAATGGATGTGTAAGGAATGCATGAACAAAGATGACCTACCTGTAATCACCGACCTATCCCTCCCCGTTGGCGACGAGGCGAAAAATAAACAAAATTCACCAGAACAACTTCAGTCACCGTCTCTCGTAGATGAGATCAAACTCCTGCGATCCGAATTATCTGGCCTTCGGCTGGATATGACGAGTTTTACAGCTGCTATCCATGAGTTTAATAAGAGGTTGGGGGATGTTGAAGCTAGGCTGTTGAGATTGGAAAGTCAGGATATGCAGTCTTCCAGTGAGCATAATTCGGCGGCCAGTAGCGATGCCATTGCGAAACTTGAGGCCCGCTTGAATCAGTCCGAGCAGGAAAACCTGCTCAACGATGTGGAGGTGACAGGTGTAGTTGAGTCCAGTAATGAAAACCCTATACATGTAGTGATTACGCTGGCAAAAAAAATAGGGGTCGAGTTGAGTGAACACGATATAGTATCTGCTAAACGCGTTGGTCTACGTCGTAATCAAAACACTATCCAGAGTTCTAACGTCACTCCTAAACCGCGCGCGATTGTCGTTCGCTTATCTAGACGACATCTGCGAGACGAGCTTCTACGCGCGGCGCGCGTGCGACGCGGCGCGGACACGGCCGGTACTGGGATAGGCACAACAACAAACCGGTTTTATATAAATGAACATCTAACTCGTACGAATCGCAACTTGTTCTATTTAGCGCGACAAAAGGGTCATGATTGGCGTTTTATATGGACCAGGGGTGGTCGAATATATGCTAGAAAAGACTCTAATTCGAGAATTTGTTATATACAATCAATAGGGGATATAGATAGTGTTTTTGGTAAAGATTAATTTGTTGCTAACTATAATAAGTTGTTTAGAACTAGCCTGTAATCGATATCATGAACTTATTTATTCATTAATTACTATTTTTATTATCATTTTTTATAACTTCAACAATCATTTCATAAAAGTTGTGTGTTGTCTACTATTGTATGTTATGTATAGAATCTTATTTGTTGTAGGCAAAAAAATAACAATGTATAATATTAAATATTTAAGACACGGTTGTTGTTGTAGACATTACCTGGAAATTGTAGTTATATTATATTTCTTATTTTTTATGATGTTATTGTGTCACGTATTGGGCGGTAGACGAATTCAAAATATTTACAAATTTAAGGCCAAGCGCGCACCACGATTTTAATTTTTGCGACACGATTTCAAAATCGCGCTGTAGAAAATCGCAGAGAGTACGGTGCGCGCACAGCGATAATTTAATAGTGATCATTACTCACTTCATCATTGATTTCGTACAAGTTGCTTGTCTTTATTTACTACTTCGGAGGATAAGAAAAAAAAAAGAAAATTCGTCAATATTGGACTCATCCTTTTACAGCAGATAGAATTGTCAATGGTTTCTTTTATCAGAAATACAATGAACTTCGGATGTATCCCAAAAAATTCTTTGGCTATTATAGAATGAAAATTCCGCCAAAAGGCCGCCCATTGTGCTTTTTTATTTTTTTTATTATTGTAACCTTTATGTACTTAGTTATATTTTGTTTCTTGCACAATAAAGTGTTAAATAAATAAATTCAAACTTTTGACAGATTACTGAGTTTATGTTTACCAAACAGTACCTACTTGGTACCTACCTATACCACTACGATGTTTACTGTTGGACAGACGAAACACAAGTGAAGTGCCGGCCGGGCCCGAGTGTGCGATTTTATTATCGCAGTGCGCGCGGTACCATACAATTTCATATTCTGCATTTGATTTTCGCGACAATCGCGTCGCGAGCAGTCGCAGCAAAATGTGACAAATCACAATTTTAAAATCGCTGTGATTATTTAATCGCATGTGCGCGCATTGTCATAGTAACTCATACGTTGTATTTCTGCGATAAAATAATCACGCTGCATAAAGTCGTGGTGCGCGCTAGCTCTTATTGCTATGTAAATGTATTAAAATGTATTTTATTCATAATATTATCTATATTCTATATTACATGTAATTATATTATATTATATTATATTTCAAGCTTATCATGTCGTTCCATTGAACATATTAATTCTAATATTATTTCTTTTTAAAGCAGCGTATTCAAATTATCTTTTTAAACTACTCCTATACATTATTTGTTGTATATTGTGCTATTGTATTGTAAATGATGTTTGGTCTTAAAAATAAACTTAAAATTGGTTTGCTAAATCCTGGATCCCTTGGTACTCGGCATGATGAGTTTCTAGTCGCGATGGACCGACACGGTGTGGACCTGCTGGCCATAAACGAGACTTGGCTTCGGGAAGGAGAAAGCGGTCGTGCACCTCGTGTCCCCGGGTATTGTCTCCGGCATGTACCACGCCCTTCGAGTGTGCGTTCCCGTGGTGGAGGTGTAGGATATTATATTAGGAATGGCATTAATGCACGTACATTGTCTCACCCTAGTAATTATGAGGTTGAGCAGATGTGGATTAAGGTAGTGGTGCGTCGTGTAACTATTGTCATCGGCACGGCATATCGACCGCCATGGATGTCGATAGATCTATTTTTGGCAGCTTTAATGGAATCTGTGGGTTCATTCATATGGAGTGATAATATTATTCTTGTCGGAGATTTCAATGTAAATTTTTTAGATGTAAATCACATTAATTACCAAAAATTAAATGATTTTTTAATTGCTACCAACTTAAAGCAGATTATCTCTAATCCTACACATTTTACGAATACGAGTGAAACGTTACTTGATTTGGTGTGTACTAATGCCACTGTATTGAATACTGAAATAGACTATATCAAGGACCTTAGTGGTCACGCATTTGTTTCATGCACTTTTGACATCAAAATTGATAAGCCAACACCAAAGTGGATCTCATCAAGGCCAATTAAAGATATTAACTTGGAGGATTTCAACAAAACACTACGGTCCTTAGATTGGGAGTTTATTTCTGGTTTGAATGATGTTAATGACAAAGTGACCGCTCTAACTGCTCTTATTTTATATGTTTTTGATCTCCATGCACCCAAAAAGACTATCTGTATAAAACATAAATATCCTCCTTGGTTGACCTACAATATAAAAATGATGATGAGGCGCCGGGATGTGGCTCAAGATGCTTTTCGACGATCTAAAAGGTCTTGTCATAAAGCGTTTTACACTGATCTTAAAAAGTATGTAAACTCGGCTATCTTTCGCGAAAAAACAGTATACTTTGACACTTTCATCAATGCTAATATTAAAAACCCGCAAGTGTTATGGAAACATATAAAGGCTCAGGTTAATGTCAAACAGAGGTCAGACCTTATCCTCCCAACGCATCTCCGCGACCCAAACAAATTAAGTGCTCATTTTCTTGACATACCTGGACACGATCATGTACTACCCCAAACACTTGCGCGATATCAACATCATCGTCATAGTGACGCTTCTTTTAATCTAAAGCCAGTGTCTCAGGACACTGTTTTAAAAGTTTTACAAGAGTTAAAATCACAAGCCATTGGTGTTGATGATATATCACTAGACATGTTCCATCTAACAACGTCTATGACCTTAACGGTGCTAACGGACATCGTTAACAGTTCTATATCATCCAGTACCTTTCCAGCATTATGGCAACATGCACTTGTAAAACCTATCCCCAAAAAAGAAAATCCTTTAGCTGATAAAGACCTCCGCCCGATAAGCATTTTGCCATGTCTGTCAAAGGTGCTTGAAAAAGTTGTGCATAAGCAATTGATGTCGTATCTTGAGGGCAATAATATATTGCCTGAATTACAATCCGGTTTTCGTAAGAACCGAAGTACGGCTACGGCGTTGACTGACGTGCTGGACAATATTTTGAGCGCGCACGATGGTGGCAAGGGTACGTTGTTGGTGTTGTTAGATTACTCACGTGCTTTCACTACTCTCAATGTGCCATTGCTGTTATCCAAGCTAACATTCTATGGTTTCAGTTCGCAGTCGGTGGCGTGGTTCAGTAGCTACCTCAGTGGTAAACGGTGCCAAACGGTTGCCGTGAACAAGGAGGACGGATCAGTTTCATTTTCTCAGTGTACACCAGTAACCAGGGGTGTACCTCAGGGATCTATACTCGGTCCGTTGTTGTTTATTCTCTACAGTGCCGATATTTTTGATTGTATACAGCACTGTAAGTACCATGCCTATGCTGTTGACATTCAATTATATATTTCATTTGATCCCTCACAGACAGCAGCATCAACCGCAAAACTTAACAGCGATCTAGATCGTATATCAGCTTGGTCTCGCGAGAACTCACTGGTGCTTAATAAGGATAAAACAAAATATATGGTTTTAGGCACTCCTAATGTGGTCCGTAGGATCGAGTGTGAGAACCCAATTATTTTCATTGAAAATAATTCTATAGAACGCGTAAATGAGGCTCGAAATTTAGGAGTGATCTTCGATGAAAACCTTCGTTTCGAAAAATATGTGAACACAACTATAGCTAATTGTTTTTATCGTCTTAAGCTCCTGTATCGCATTCGACAACACCTAAACGTCGATGTACGAATCCGACTCTGTGAGAGTCTGGTACTCTCCAAGTTCAATTATGCTGACGTTATGTACGGTCCAAGGTTATTATGCCGTAGCAAGAATGCGATACAGCGTGTTCAAAACGCGTGTGCGCGTTTTTGTTGGGACATTCCTCCCAGGACCCATATTACTCCGTACCTGGTAGAGGCTAGGTGCCTTAAAATGGAACATCGTAGGCGGTTGCACCTCGCGTCACTCCTTTTTGGAGTGGTTATAACAAAAGCCCCGAAATATCTATACGACAAACTAACCTGGATGGGGGAAGGCAGCGCCTATGAGACCCGTTCCTCATTTCGTAAACTTGCCATGCCGAGGAGTTTCACAATTTCTTTCAGGGGAAGTTTCAAATACTCCGCAACTAAGTGTTGGAACAACCTTCCACCACCAATACTAAACTCCAACACATTACACTCTTTTAAAAATAAATATAAAAAGCACCTGTTACAGGAGTTCAAAATCCAACCTTAGTTGCGTGTAGTTGCGTATTTCTCATAGGTCTTAACATATTTTATATTATTTAGGTATATTATCATTCTATCTGTATAGGTATTACTTTATTATGTATTGTTATTGTTTAGAAATGTGAAATTTATTTATGTGTATGTATATCTTATTGTCTTTCTTTACATATTATAATTAGCTGTAATATATTTGCGAACGTACTGCCGCTCCAATCACTACAGAGAGGGGCCACTGAAAATCAGTGTTGTAACTGTGTTGCAACATATACTGAGTGGCTACCTGGTTTGGCTCCACATACTGTTTCTTTTATTAATTTTTACTACTTATTTTTTATTTTACTGTAGTAATAAGGTTGTAACATATCGTGATTTTATTTGTTTACTTGTTTTCTTTTTTTCAAACTGTTTGTTTTCTGTGTTTACATTGTTAATTTATGTTGTATTTGTGGAGTCAAATAAATGTTTCTATTTCTATTTCTATTTCTATTTCTATTGATTTAGTAATAGCTCAATAACACACTGTTTTTATGCATTTCCTGAGAACATTTACTATGGTAATGTTTATTTTTTGTACACCGCACCATAAGAAAGTAGCGATTCCAATGAACAAAAGGCTCCCCAAGTTTTTGCAAAAATCTCATATTTTGACGGGAGAATTTTCCATTGAAAATTATATTAAGTTGAAATATTTTCAATCAAATAAATTACAGTGTATTTGGGATATAATAAAGTAAGTTTCCACCAAATTTCGTAGAAAAAAAGTAAATTTTAAAATAGATAAAAATAAAAAACCAAAAACTTGGTTATTTGAATTTTTCACCTAAATTTTGAGGTTATGTGAAAAAATTGTTAGTACAAAAGTTGTAGATCTTTTTATTACCTACAACTTTGCCATTGAATTTTTTTCCGTAGGACTTGTAGTTTTGTCGGAAATCGAGAGAAACCATTTTTTTCTCTTAAAAGCTCCCCCCCCTCCCACTTCCCAAACTCGGATTGACCGTAATTTATTTTTCCTTACATTTTTATCATATTTTCCTCCTTTTCTGATGGGTTTCATCCTACTGCGATTTTTTTTTGTTTCAAAAATTATCGGCACTGGTCTAGTCTTGCTATGTCAAAAATTAAAAGTAACATACTATGTTTTGTCGCGTCTTCCAGATATTTTTCTTCGAACGCACTCTAGAAGTGTGGTCAATCTCTGACGGCGAAGTGGGGTCGATGTTTGGCGCGGTCCTGGCAGTGGCCAACCTCGGAGGACCACGGTCGTGCCTGCTGGTTGGCGCGCCGACACACACGACCAAAACAAGAAGCTATGATGTTGGGGCCGTGTATTTGTATACGCCGGAGTATGGTGCTAATGTAAGTTGAAATAAATATCTAGGATAGAATCAAAGGATATCTATATCTATTAGGTAATAGTAAAATATGAAATAAGTAGTTGCTGAAGCTAATATGTATTGGAAGTAGAGAGCCTCTTGAACTCAAGGGATCTAGCGTTAAAGTTGAGAGCCCGTTGAATGGCCGAGAAATCATACTCCATTCAAGACGTACGAAGATCAAAGATATTGATATTATGTTACGGAATATGAAGGTTTTTTTGACGGCAACACGTAAAAGATAATTCTTATTACAATATGGGTTAGAATGTAAGTTGCTGTATATAATAGTAAATATTGTATTGCCTAGATGTCTTCGGAATTTTATTATTTAGCAGTTGATTAAAACCAGGATTACATGTAGATAGTGATGTTACGTTTCTATTATTGATGTTAGATAAATGTGTCTATTAGAAGCTGCATTTGTGTAGGTAATTACAAATTTTTGACGTTGAATCTTCTGCTTCTTCCAATTTTTATAAGAAAATTTAACTATAACTTCTTAGTATCGCAAAAAAATCATGCTAAGATCAATATGAGCGAAGCAATGAGTAGATAATGTTTAAAAATGCCGGAAAACCGATTAATACCGACACAAAAACGTAATCGTGGGTTAATTAACAACACAGTAACATATTTGATATATTTGTAATGATTTCAGATATTGAAGTTACATAGAATTATAACAGGAGTGTCGAATGCAGGCTACTTCGGAGCAGCAATAGCTAGTGTAGGAGATATGGACGACGACGGACTTGATGGTATGGTTTCAATATAAATAATGCCGATGATTTACAAATTTGTATCCCTAAGCTTCAAGGCTGTCCTATTTAAAATTATAAATTCTCAAACAAACAGAAGTGGCGATCTCAGCTCCATATGAAAACGATGGGCAAGGAGCAGTATACATATACACTGGCACAGGTTTACTCGCCGGCCACTCGTGGGCGCAAAGGATAGAACCTCCAGACACCATGTACACTTTTGGTTTGAGTCTCTCTGCGTTAGATGATTTTACATTGAACGGGTGTGACGGTATGTTTGAAACTTTTTATTAGGTAATTAATACATGTTCTATACAATGCTGAAAATGCATCAATTTTGAACCCTACCTACGCTTGAATAGAAAATTCTAAAAGTAATGAGACTTTAGATGAATCAATGTTAGATATTATAAAAGCCAGACTTGATAAAAGTTCAAATAGTTACCTACCTTATTAATCAAGTAAATACCTTATCCTATACGAATATTCTACGTGATTTATAATAAAAAAGTAAATGATCGAAAATTCAAATTTAAAAAAATACATGTTACAAGAGATTTAAAAACAAGATAAATTTAATTTACCAATAATGTTTATTTTGTTTCGCTGCTTTTTATATGAAATTTTTATTTTTAAATTTTAAGTGCTCTACGTAGCGTAGCACGTAGCACGTGCAGCGTGGGTAAATGTCATAAAAATTATATATTTGTCATATTGCTTGTATTGTGTGTATAGAATTGAATATTTTTTCATCTTCTTTCTTATTATGCCCTCAAAAAAGGAAATAATTATATTAATATGCTATTTCTGTTAAGGTTTAGCGATTGGAGCCCCTCGTAGTAATATGGTCGCTCTATATAGAGGCATACCATTAATAACTGTCGTCTTATCTACAAACTATACACTTGCAAAGGTAATTTTTTAAATGTAATAAAATCATAGAATATAAATATAAAATATATATATTGGTCTATTATAATATATTAATATTGGTCAGGGTTTTGGCGCTATGCTCAACAATTTAGGGCTTAAAGTCACTAATATTTGCACTCCTAACAGTTCATTTAATTATATAATCAAATCACTTGATCATTTCAGCTTTAATAAGAATAATATTGTAATTATACTTTATGGAGATAGTTTAAATGTAAAAAATAAGGATATTGATGTAGGATTTCAAAAAATGTTGGAAATTAGTAGTAAGACTAAATGTAAATTTATGTTGTGTACATTGCCATACCTACCTGGTTTGACACAAGAACAAAATAGATTAATTCATAATATGAATTTAAAATTGTATAATGTAACAAATCATCATCGTGATGCATTTATTTACTTTGACATTAATTTGTGTATTAAATCTTTTACTTTGACAAAGAATACAGTGTATCTGCCATCTAGATATAAGCGAGAACTTGCTATGTTAATAGCATATAATATTAACCAGTCTGGTACATGTTCGGTATCAGACCCTGGATCTACTATAATTTTATGTAGTAGTAATTATATACACCAACCTAGTGTTGATAGAAAATCTAGCCCTAAGCTAGATTTAAACTAGTATATAAGACAACAGCTAAGCAGACTTTTTCTATTGTACATCAAAACATTCAAGGCTTGGCTAGCAAATTATTAGAAATAGAATTGTTTTTAAATCATAACAGTATTAAGGTTTTTTGTGTAACAGAACATTGGCTTAAACAATGTCAGTTGTTAATAAATATTGATAATTATAAATTAAAAAGTATATACTTCAGGACATATGCTATTCATGGAGGTTCTCTTATTTTTGTACATAATAGTGTAAAATGCAAAGAACGAACTGACATTGTTAGTCTTTCTGTAGAACGGACCATTGAACTGTCCTGTGTTGAACTGGAGCGTTACATTATTGTTTGCGTTTATAGACCCCCTTCCAGTGACTTTAATATGTTTGAGACAGTCATGGAAGAAATATTAAAGCGTTTAAGTAGGAGTAAAAAAAAAGTTATAGTATGTGGTGATTTTAATATTGATATACTTTTACAAACACAAACGGCAACACGAATTGTTAATTTGTTTCAGTCATTTAATCTGTATAAACTTTTTAATGAACCCACACGAATTACACCTACTTCTGCAACCTGTATTGATAATATATACTGCGACTGCATCTGTTTAGAGAAAAATATTCTCAATACACTCACTTCGGATCACTGTGGCCAGAAAGTAGTTTTTGAATGGGATTGCTTACCTGAATTTAAAAGAATTAATGTTAGGCCTATAACTAAAAAAGGCATTAATAAATTTAGAGATAATATTAATAAAAACCTGCCCGTACTGAATGATCAATCCTGTCATAATAATCCTTGTGAAATGTTTAAAAATCTTTTTAATTTAGTTCATAATGAATTTGAAAAAATATTTAAAGTTAAATCTTTAAATATTACCAAGGATTTACCATTTAGTAAATGGGCGACACCTAGCATACATAGGTGTAGGATTGTTCTTTATGAGTTATATGGTATGAAGCAATATAATAAAGATCCATCTTTTCTTAGTTATGTTAGAAATTACTCAAAAACTTTTAAAATTGTTTGTTTTACTGCGAAGCGTTTGTATATCAGGGATAAAATACGCGACTCGGATAATAAAGTTAAAACAGTTTGGTCTATTATTAATGGTGAAATGGGTAAAAGCAAATCAAGTAATACCATAAAACTTGTAAATAATGGCATGGTTATTGACAAAAATGCTGATGTTGCGCTTGCTTTTGAAGATTTCTTTAGTAGTGTCCCTGCTAGCATTACTAATAATTTAAATTCGTCTTCAGTACTTGCAGAGACCTTTTTGAGGGACCATGTTGCGGGGTGCAGTACATTATTTGAATTGCGTCACGTAACTGCTAATGATATTGTTACAGCATTTAAGACACTTAATTTAAAAAATACTTGTGATCTTTGGGGAATGTCCGTAAATTTAGTTAATAATATAATAGAAAATATTGCAAACAATTTAGCTTTCATATTTAATAAGTGTTGTGACTATGGTACATTTCCTAATTTACTAAAGCTTAGTAAAGTTATACCTCTATTTAAGAAAGGCTGAACAACTATAGACCTATCTCGATTTTACCAACATTAAGTAAAGTTTTCGAAAAGTTAATATTAAACCAATTGACTAGTCACTTTGCTTCTAATAATTTGCTGCACACCAAACAGTTTGGTTTCACAAAGGGGCGCTCAACCACAGATGCTGGAGTTGCACTACTAACACATATATATAAGGCATGGGAAAACTCAAAAAATGCTTTGGGGATATTTTGTGACCTCTCCAAGGCATTTGACTGCGTTGAACATTGTACTTTATTGCGTAAACTTAATCACTATGGGATTAAAGGACAAGCTCAGAACCTTATAGCCTCATACCTGCATGATAGGATACAAACTGTAGTTGTTAATGGAGAACGTTCTAGTGGTGCGTCAATTAACATTGGTGTTCCACAAGGATCTATTTTAGGACCCTTCTTGTTCTTGGTATATATCAATGATCTACCTTATTATTTACAGGATAGGTGTGAAATAGTTCTGTTTGCAGATGATACCTCATTAATATTCAATGTGGATAGGCATGACCCAAATGTTGACGAAGTGAACAGTACTCTTTTACACATATCCGACTGGTTTACTGCTAATAATTTATTATTAAATGCCAAAAAAACAACTTGTGTTGAATTTTTACTACCTAACGTTAAAAAGTTGAGCAGAAATATTACCTTGAACGGGGAGGTATTACAACCTGCAGAATCGACTGTATTTCTTGGGTTAACATTGGACGAGAAACTACAGTGGGGAGCCCATGTCAACACCGCTGCAGGTAAGCTCAGTTCAGCAGCATATGCAGTCCGAAAGGTAAGGCATCTCACCGATGAAGATACAGCTAGATTGGTTTATTTCAGCTACTTTCATAGTATTATGTCCTATGGAATTCTACTATGGGGCAGGGCAGCAGATATAGAAACTATATTTATCTTACAGAAAAGAGCCATTCGCTCTATATATAATTTACGTGCTCGGGACTCACTAAGAGATCTCTTTAAGAATACTGGTATCCTTACTGTACCATCACAGTATATATTTAATAATATTTTGCATGTACACAAAAACGCCGACTTACACACAAGAGTAGGAGATAGACACTGTTATGGCACAAGGAACAGAAATAGAATTGAAATGCCATTTTTCCGATTAGCTAAAGTTAAAAATTCATTTATGGGTCAAGGTATACGCTTTTACAATAGAATTCCTCATAATATTAAAGAGTTTGGTAGTGCTAAATTTAAAACATATGTAAAAAATATATTAGTTCAGAGAGCCTATTATAGCATTAAGGAATATATGGAAGATGAAAATCCATGGAGGGTTGTCGCGTAAGAACCACAGGACAGTTCTTTGGCATATTATGATTTAATATTATGTAGTTAGATTTAAGTTACAGATTATGTAATATTGAAATGATTTTAAAAGAGCAACTATGGAGTTTCTTGCCGGTTCTTCTCCATAGATACTGCTTTCCGAATCGGTGGTAAATGTTAAAAATACTTTAAATGTAATGACGATTCGAAAGTGCTACTAAAAGTAGTCTAATTGAATAAATAAATGTTTGAGTTTGAGTTTGAGTATAAACATTAATATTAGGTATATTATAACTTTTTCAGAAAGATGCAAATTCCTTTGACATTGAAGTTAAATTAAATGTGAACTATTCTCGTAATTTGGGACGAATTGACGCAGGTGAGTGATATTTTTTTATATAACAACACTATAAAATAATCACTACAAATCACAATAACTTTAACAAAATATAATTTAGTCATACTAGGGATAGGTTCAAATCAGATAAGAGTCACTCAAGAATTTCTACTGCTATAAAAATTGTTTAATCGTTGGCGCTTATTTTGAACAAGCCAATGAAAAAATTATATTCAAGATTCTTCAGATTTAAAATTTTATTTTATTATTTTAGTTCTAGCAGTAAAAGTAGAGATAATGCACCCAAATGCAAAGTTGGCAGATGCAGGTGCTGACGAGACATACACATATAACGTGGCTTTGGCTTCTAATGACACTGAGATGTCGAGAAGAATCAAAATCTTAACTCCAGCTGTAAGTATATATTTAGCATACTTCTAATTTCCTAAAACCTTTGTATTGCCTAAAGGTGCGTACAGATTATATAACATTGTGTTATATAACACGACAAAATGTACCTACTGATAAATTGTTAAGTATAACAATATTACATTGTTTTATAACATTTTTCAGTACATTTTGTCGTGTTATATCACAATGTTATAACACAATGTTATATAACCTGTACGCACCTTAACATCAGAATGGAAAATGAAAAGATATTTGATAATTTGAAAAAATAAAATACGTGTTGTATTTTATTTTTTCATCAAATGTGACGTAATGTTGGAAATGTTTCATTAATAATTTATTTAACATCATATAAATTAAGCGGCACCTATATTACCATACATGGTAACCTTATTAATAATTCTTACTTAATTTCATAATGTCCAATTGACGCATCGTCAGCATAAGCTCTCTCTGAAAATTAATTACTATTAATTTAATACGTTTTAATTCACTTCAAATATGTAAAACGTAGTGGTAAATATCATTCATATTATTTTCTAAAATTTTACGCGAGTCCCGTTAAATTCGCGTTAAAATCCGTTAGTCGTTCATTTCTAAATAGTACATAATTGTTAACAGGAGGGTGACTACGAGCAAGTGATATCTTACAAAGTATCAGCTGAACTGGTCAACGATCCAATGTCAGCGAAACACTACAGAACATCTCAAGTGATGCTGAGTGACCGCACCATCCTCCTCTCACTAGGCTCTATATGGGCGGCAGACTGCGGCAGTAAGGAATGCAACCCGAAGTTTACTGCAAAGTTGACGTCATCGATGCCGTAAGATTTTGACTTACTAACATTATAAATGCAACTTGCAAGTGTTTATTTGTGTTTTTAGTTCTGACAATTTGTAGATGATTTTTAGTTTTAGTTTAAAAAAAAGAATACACGTCGTACAGAGCGATTCTAAGGTATGATTTTCGTGTCTGGAGATAGGTTAGAGAGTGGTATAGGCTACTTTTGACTGCGGTGAAACATCTCACTCCCATGGGAATTTCCTTTGACTGTGTGGACGAAAAGCTACTTAGAATAGAAAGATAATATAGATAATTATTAGTAATGTTTCAGTGATTTAATACTGAAAACTATTAACATAGGTATGCATTATACGTACATGTTTGTTCTAGTTAATTGTTATCAATAATAATCAGTTCGAAAATGCTTTCAAAATATCTTTTTTTTAATATCTCTACCTTTAAGCTCTACCGACATTAAAATAATTTCTTCGGTGCAGTTTACTATTCCTTTCTAGCCTTTTATCTTATTGTGGCCTTTCGGCTACAGAAATAATACAGAAATAAAATATCATCATCAGGTAACACAAATAGTTCCAATATATAACATTTATACGATTCGTCATTTAACAGGAAAACCTATACACCTTGGACATCAGACAACGAAACAGTATCGATATATCTTCACAATGACGGCGAAACTGCGTACTCAGCGTGTGTCAAGATACGGGTACATACCGCACGTATACTCCAACCTTCGTCTAGTTGTGTTAGAATGGACGACGATGTTCTCATTTGTAAGCCGAAGACGCTCCTGCGAAATGGTGATTTCTGGGTATGTCTTGAAAATGTTGTATGTATGATTATTATTTTTTTTTATTCTATGAAGACATGTAAATTGTTTTCTCTTTATGATAGCCACATTTTAACACTAGTAAATCAATTTCTCATAAAAATAGACTTAAGTATTTAAATTATTATTAAAAATTTATCTATCTCAGATTTCTCATTTAGTTTTTTTTTTTTTTAATTTGTAAGTAGGTAATGTAGATATGTTAAAAGAGTCATTTATAAAAGATACTTTAAATTATGGTACATATATTTTTAACTATTCCAGAATATCACCAACATTTATTTGGAGACAAGCGACTTGACGAGCAATGATAAAACCATTCAGATCGATTACGATGTGTACAACCACTGCAACAAGGACGAGAAAACGCATTACGAAGAAGTATTCGTTCTCGAGTCAGTTAGTACTGGGATCATTGTACAAAGGTAACTTTTGTGAATTTGATTTTGTGATTATAATAGATCATGGTCGTGTGATAAACAGTTGTAATCACAATCACACTCAAAAATTGTCTTAGAAAATTTTTGCTTACTTACCTACCTATAATAATTAAGAACATATGTAAACCGATATCGAGATTCGTGTTAAAAGCAAATACAATCGTTGGAAAATGGTTGGGAAAACTTTGCAGTCTCTATCTTAGTTTTATGCAGCTAGCCACTAATTCGTTCGCATTCTAAATTAGACCCTATCTACATATAGTAAAATTAAAGTCGTATTGTGGATTTTCGATCATATTTTAGTTACATAATTGATACACTTGTTCCTATTATCGGATGACTATACATCAACTTAGACTTATGCTTAGTGTTATTATTAACAAACATTATATCCATCAATAAAAATGATAAGTATTTAAACGTAGCTGTAGGCAGTAGGTGCTAACTGGTTAAGTTCTAGAGCGTAATTTAAAAGTTTTTAATTGTTACAGTAAAATTTTAATTGATTTCATATAGGTAGTTAGTTATATATTTTTCGCTTTACCAGAGCCTCAAACGTCGAAGGGGCAGTTAATATAACGACGTTGGAAATTGAAGAGGGGAAGCGCCTACAACACTCTTATACGGTAAGCGTCTGTCGTTTTATAGGTATTATTATTACGTAATTTAAATGTTTAACGTGTCCAGAATATAAATAGGGTGAAGAATTTTCTAGTGAAAATTAGGTCATGCTTGCGGAAAAATAAAGTTATTGCTTCTAAAAAATACGGAAGCTCGAAATAGCCACTAAATTGTTATCATGTAGTATTTTATCAAATAGGTAAGAAGCGGTGGCTCAATCAAATTTTTGTTTGGTTCTCGGACTTCGAAAGTCGGAAGATCGGGACTAGAGGATCTTATTTTTTTAATTTAGTCGTACAGTACCAAAAATCACAACTCCTCAATCGGTGAAATAAAACATCGTGTGATAACCGCTTATTATAATATCCACTAATCAAAAAGTTCGAAGGCATGTCAAGCCCGCTTTTGCTTAGAGTGGTGGATTATAACCTGATACCTCATAGAAGCCACAAAGCTGACTTCCATTTCGTCGTTGATATCAATTAGGTACTAATCTATTCATTTTAATCTTTATAAATCCAAAAATTAATATTGTTACAGATCAGTAATTTAGGACCAACAAACTGGGTTTCTGTTAAATGTGAAGTGGTATTACCGAGAAGAAAATATTTAGAAGTTATGGAAAATCCAATTGAGGTAAAATATTTTAACTATTATTACAATAATAATAACGAGTTTTACCTTGTTCTTTTATCTCTTTATTTAAGCATGAAACTACACTAAATATAACAATATTTCAGATAAATACCGAGAAATCTGTAATAAAATGTGACGTACATGCGAACGAAGGTACTGAAGATGTTATAAAAGCATTGTGTAATATTGGAGACCTGCGGAGGAATAAAGCAACTAAAATTTTCATAAGCATGTTTGTTCTGCCGAAAGGATTAGGTATGAGAACCTTTTAACGAAAATATAAATGTTTTTATTTTTCGCGATGCGATGGTTAGAAAAAACCACAGGAAAAAACCCTCACAACAAGAATTATTACTTAGGTACTCGCTATTCTGTCAGCTATGTATGTAGCATATTATATTATAATTATGGGAAAATTAGATAGATACCTAACCAAATTGTTCAAAATTCTACTAGTTTGTTTGGAACTTGCTGTACAGTATCAAGCAGGATAAGAATATTTAAAACTTTAATTATTTTACATTTAATTAAAGAAATGTGCGCATATAACCTGCGTCGGTATGGTTGGTTAAATAATAACGTCAGTGCTTTAACATAAGAAGATACTCAAAATAATTTATTTATACCTATTTTATATAGTGTGAGCTATCTATATTTTCTTGATTACACTTGATAACAATTTCATAATTTCACAGAAAACATAATATATAAAGATAACGTGGAATTAACGACGAAAATAACTTTGATGTTTAATGAGCAACAATCTTACAGGTAAGACAAAAGTGATAACGAAGTTAGTTTTAAATTGTTTATATAAGTAAATATACATAGACATAGTTACTTATCTGAATATAGTTACTAAATTTTAAAAAATTAGAACGTGTGTATCGAGCACACAATGTCAGAAGTGAAACATCTTTGGCAAGATTTAAAGATACCAAAATCGTCGCCTTACTCCATGACCTGACGGTATTGCCATGAGTCATGACGCGACCTTATAATTTTACTGTCAACGCGCCTAAAAGTTTCCCTTAAAAAAAACCCTCTTACTGGAAATATAATAGGTCTGGTAACAAACAGATTTATTAAGGATAGTGAGATTTACGAATTTAAAACAACTAATTTTGAATTTAATTATTTATTTTTCAGCATAACAAACACGCTATGCTACTACCGTGAAACTGTATCATTCTGGATTATATTACTGGCCTTTCTATTTGGCATCCTTATAATAATCATTATAGGTTATGTACTTTATAGGGTAAGTAGCATCTATGCAAAAAGCAAATAGATTTTTATATAAATTGAATGAATGAGATTTTGTGCTCCAATCTCCAGTTTATCAGTTCATAGTACTTACTATGTTAGATAAAATTTGTTTTTATCTGGTAGTTTAAATAGTCTTTTATTTTTTTAACTAGATAAGTATCTAGCTTCTTTATTTTGATATAGATACCTTAAATCGTTCCAGTGTGGTTTCCTGCAAAGGAAGAAGAAGCAACGTCTTACCAATCTAAAGAAGTCCATCAGAAAGCAAAACTCAGTAAGTATATTTTTATAACGCGCAGTCATTAACCCTTTACAAAGATATTAAATATAGCGTTTGTATTTAACCATTTAAAATATTTAACCAAAGAAAATCCCATAATCCTCTGTGGTGACGGAAGATAATGGAACTAAAAACTACTTCGTGTATTTGTACTTGAATCGTAACAAGAGTTACCACAATTTTTAACTAGATGGCAGTAGTTACTAGTGACTCGAAAATAGCTTACATATTAATTCTATCTTGCAATAATTATTAGAAGTACTTATTTAATTAAAGGTTAAATTACTCATATAGTTAGTTAGTAGTTTATAGTATCAATTGCATAAATCTTAAATTTATCCTACTTATAGCTTGAACATTATTTCCAGGACAGACAAAAGGATAGAACATCAGGCGCGGAAAGCTTACAATGTGACGAAGAATATTTAGTGCCCGAAGAAGATTCGGTACAACATCATACTGATAAATAATATAAGAATAAAGAGATTAAGACTTATCTGTGTTTTTGGATTTTTATCCAGATATTTAGATCTCAACCTTTGACTTGTTTGTTATATTATGCTTATATATTACTAGCTGTTGCCCGCAGCTTCGCTTGCGTGGAAAAGATAAATTTTCATGGTATAAGTTTTCATCCCCTATTTTAGGTACCCCTTTAGGGGATGAATTTTCTAAAATCCTTTCTTAGGGGACGCCTACGTTATGACATCTACCTGCATGCCAAATTTCAGCCCGATACGTCCAGTGGTTTGGGCTGTGCGTTGATAGATCACTATATCAGTCACCTTTGAGTTTTATATATATAGATGAATGTGTGCTTATAAACTGAATATTATTTTTTAAATATATAGAACTATTTTGACTTTATACAGTTCTTTTTTATTGTATTACAACCCATTAAAATTTATTATAGTGAATCCTGTGTACTAGATGACTTGTGAGGAGTAAATAATGTAGTTTAGTTATTAAAATTTTTTTACATTATATACTCCTCACAGACTTATAAAGTTAAAAATACTTAAATTTATTTAAAAAGCTATCTTTTATTTTCTTATCTATGTCAAGTACCTAAGTCTATGTAAGCTTTTGTATATTTGTGTAATTTATAAAGGCAATTTTAAAGGCAATAAATAAAACAAAATATAATTATGCAATAGTTTTATTGTTAGAACGGGTCCAATGGTGGAGCTACGCCCGCTACACTACCGCTACACAGATAACTACCAACTCTCACTGCTCATCTCTTACCTTCCCGGAAGTCACATTTACACATCATTTACACTCAATTAATACTACAATTACATTTATTAGAGTAGATATTAAGCACGTCACGTTTTAATGCTCTTACTCCCGGTACCTAAGTAGCTTCACAATCTAATACATTTATACTCTGCATTACAAATCTAGTTAGAAAAATGTACCTTATTGTTACTGTAATACGGTCTAAACTTGTTCGACGGTCACACTAAAGCTGTATTCACATTGAGCGAAATGAAATGATGTTTTCTAACTAGGTTTGTACTGAGCGACACATATTGGCTAGTACACGAATAAGTCGACTGAGTACAAGTGAGACATTGCTATTATCCGTGTGTCCGGTACAAGACGCTAAAAAAATTATTACAATAGTTTTGGCAGTTCGCAACAATGGTAAAATGCAACTAACTCGACAGTAATACAAATATATTTACAATCGTCCTGTCACTTTCCAACTAAATCACAATCCTAAAAGTGTGACGCAACTAATCGAATATAGGAAATCGATAGGTCCCTATCGCAAATAAAAGCAACTCCGACTATTTGTCTAACTTCCGCAAAGCGACATTGGATGGTTCCATAAACAAATTCTCAAAATACACTCAAATTTCAAACGTTTTATAATGTACATTATTTTGTTTGATACACGACAGGTTTATAAAAGCTCCTCGAAATTTGAGTATATTTTGAGCATTTAGAAATTAAGTATTCCTACTTTATCATGGAACTACTGTCGCTTGCGGAAAGGGCCGATACACAGAAAGCATATTTTACAGAATCAAAATCGACGCCAGATGGCGCTACTCATGCTTCTGTGTGAAACGGCCCTTATACTTAAGGGCATTACGTACAATTAGTATACAGCCATTTTGAATAATTATTCTAAAATTAGATCAACTTAAACACGTCTATCAGTGCACGAATATATTTACAACACGACTGGTAAGTGAAAATAAAACGTCTTAAAATACGAAAAAATCTTACTAACGTCCGCACAACTGTATTTTTGAGACACGTAATATCGACTGCTTTCATTCTGTATTAGAGTCTAAGTCACATATCTCAAACATTCAGCCGGGCGGGGAATATTTTTTTTATCATTTTATAATTATAAGAAGAATCTTAAGTAATAGAAATTAAAGTAAAAATATGCGACTAAGAGCAGAGGCAGTTTGTTATTAACATAAAAACTAAAGTCTTATCTTTTTACCGTCTAATATTTACATGAATCGTGCCTCGCTTGCCTCTGTCAGCATTCAAGTGATAAAACTTACGGCTACAAGAAAAAAAATAAATGACTGACCAACATACAAACTAATACGTCAATTCGTGCCGAGTTTTAATGTAATCGCCGCTAGGTGGAGCCACATGTTCGTGAACTACCCTCCAGTAGCAATTACACACAAAATCAGCTCATAACCTAAACTAAAGATCACTTGTGTGCTAAATGGAAAGAAACGTGTACTTAAAACAACAAACGAGATCTCTAACAGTCTGGAAACGAATTATTTACAATTACACATTAGTAATAATATGTAGAATTAAAAGCGTGTTGAAATACGAATCGAATTCACTTATATGTACAGCAGTTATCGATTATCTAAAACTATTTCGGGTAATAGTCCTCGACTGGGAGAGCGGTCGAAGTTTCCAGGCGCTTCTCGAAGCTTCGACCGCTTTTTGTTGTTATACTATTTGGAAGCGACTACGTACAATCTATATACAGGTCATACGCGGCAGCATGGAGGCTGTATTTTTGATCACAGTAACAGTTATCTGTATAAGGCAAGGTGGGGTCCGTTGTCCAATACACTATTACGACGCACGTGCACGCATTTTGCGTACCATTTTTTTTTTACTTTAAATTTACAGGAATATTTCTAGAATGTTCTTTTCTGTTAACAAGTTTCTGTCAACACGTGTGATAATAGTATTTTGGGCAGACTCTATTTTGTACCATCTAGGCGGTTATCTGTACCAACACGCAAAAATATATATTGAAACAGACATTACATCTTTGAGATTATTGCGTAATCGTACAGAAAACCCGCCAACCTATTGGATTTCTATATCGGTTTACATCCCATACCAAACTAATTAATACTACACAATTTATTTACACATTTTTTTAATTATTTTTTAATCAGTAATATAGTTTTGAACTAGATTAAGGCTACGTCCGTTGACACTCGCACAAATCTATGTATTACATGTTAGCAGCGTGATACATAACTACACAAAATAAAGAGAACATCAATTTTGAAACGTATACATATTAAGATTATATTAATAGCCAATAAAGACAAATTACACGCACACTATCATCACACATCCGAATTATTACATCACTAATAATAAATGCTTGAAATAAACGTTACACACTACCACATGTATATTACCGCAGTATAGACCAAAAGCAGTATATTTATTTTTCATATCTACACCATAATATTATGTAGACGTATCGATCACTTTTTAATATGAACTAATTTTTATTTTAATACAGGCTTAATGTTGTTGAATTTACTCAACTTTAAAAAAATAATCAACAAATATATTTGCATTTAAGTATTAAATTGTGATATATAAAATATTTTACACAATAATTTCTGACGCTCACAATAAAAATGCTGCTTTTCCTCTATCCAGCGATATTAATAATCAAAATTGTAATTACTGAAATATGTCAATTTACTTCTATATCTATCTAACCTAACTACATAAAAATGTCAGTCGATGTTACAATGGTGTTTAGGGAAACACAAAACAGGCTGAGTACAGACGGCCGACACGTCGAGATTCATTAGTAGCTTCGACATAATCGCATCGCCATCTGAACGCGGCCTTAACGAACACAAAAATCATTATATTTTTTTTTTCATTTTCCATAAAACTAAATTTACCTCTAAGACGTTTAATAATATATTGCAACGTTTATTGCTTGCAATCCACATAACGTTCAGGCACACACCAAAAATCTACCCTCACATACACAACTATCTGATGGAATAGCGAATAAAATGATGTTACTATCCCTAACAAGCATGGCCCTTTAAATACGAGGTATGCAAGTTCTATACCGTCCGCTCTATACTATCTTTGTCCTTCTCCATTCGTTATACACCACATTGAAACATCCATTTGAATAATACAGGCCAATATTGTGACCGCATTTCAAAGGAACTTATCATAACCTTTCATTACCTTACCCATTGACTGCTCTCTACGATACCAATCTATACTAATCTACAAACATACACCCAACACTATTATATATAATATAAGTGAAAATATAAAATATTTGGTAAATATATAAGTTTTTTTATTTATTTTCTCTATCGCAAATGAGAAGGAATCTCGTTCGTAGTCTTTTACTTGTATATTTAGAACACGGTTATGTCGTAAATGCGAAAAATTAGCATGTCATGAATGTGGTGTATTTTATCGACTTTTCCTAAGATCAGATCATTATCAGAATTATATCTATAAACACTTCAATATATCTCACAGTACACATATAATCCGTTATAATATATAAACCTAAGTGAAATGTAAACATCGATTGGTGTTATCAATTGTACATTGGTGAATTTTACATCTATTATTATTATTCATTATTGACAAAACCGAAATTTAAAATTACAATTATCATACAATCTTATACATAGAATACTTCATTTCACTACCAAAATATACACGAAACGTTAGTTACATCAATAAAAATAAGTGTGACCCTCGTCACTATAGCTTTGAAGTTAATGAAACATGTATAGCGCTCTTGTCATTTTTTTATTATTTTTCATTTTTATCGTAGTGTTGATCACCGTCATCCTACCATCCGTACAAACAAAGAGACAGACGCGAAACAGCGTTCGCTCACAAACACATTGAGATCAAAATTGCTTGCGCGTTCGAAACAAAAATTTCCGTTCGGCGTTTGCGTTTTTTTCGTCGTTAGCGCCCAAAGCCCTTGAACAGAGTCTTAGCGAGTGCGTATTTAATATAGGGCGCGCTTGTCGAAGCCGCGCTTAGACTCGCGTCATTCCCACTGGTGCGGCGACGGCGGCAGCTCCGACGGGTGCGCGACTGTCGAGCTGCAAGTCGCGAGTCGCATGGATTAGTCGCAAGTCTGTGTCGTGCTTTACCCACACCCAGGCCACTGGACTTGTGTTGGAATCAAACTTTACTTTGCAAAGTAATTTTTATTTTTGTGACAATTTTGTTTTATTTTTCTTGAGTATTTTTTGTTTCATTTTAAATTATATCTTTATAAATATGATCCCAACACACTTCACAAAATTGTTCGACCATGCATTGTTTTGAAATTAATGATTAAATTTATTTATTTTTTGTCAAAATATCAGAACTGTAAAATTGCATTGCAAATCAAATCTACTGAAAGTCTACTACTTATAGAAAAAGACAAAATCACCACAACCGAGTGCTTGGCACTTTGCTCACTGCCTACTCATGCACTAAATACTTTTCGGGACAAACATTTTTCTGAACCATGATCGCAGACCTGTTTCCGAAATATTTTTTTTTTTGCGTATTTTTTCTAGAAAATTAAAGTGCAAGGGAAAGATAAATCATAACATATTATTCTACTTCCATTATTTTTATTAAATATTTTATATTGTTTTTATCTTTTTATAAAAATATTTCGGAAACAGGTCAATTAAAACTCCCAATGACCGCATAATAACTGCATTCAAAACCTTTATTTCTTCTGGTTGCTCAACTGATACATGCATTTTAGCGATCGCTTGTATATTATATTTAAGAAAGGGATAGTAAAGTAAAAAGGGACAGTTATTACTAAAATAAATGTGAAATATATATAAAACATTTCACTAAAAAGTTTAAAGTAAAAGATCGCCAAAATGCTAAAAAAAATCATCAGATAATCGAAAGAAAACGCATGCATATCATTCGGAATGGGAAAGATAAACTATCCAACGATCAACCCTTTTGAAATTACGATTGACGTTTTCTCGTAAAGGCAACACTGAAACCATGGACTTGTTAAACGATTTTAGCTCTTAACATGACAACAATAAGACTTTATTTGTGTTAACACAGTTTTTGTTTATTTTTTTTTAAATTCAGGGTTGCCTCTTCGATAAACGCCCGCGTATATACGGACAACACAATATAACGTGCGGTGACGCTTACTGTACTTGGGCACTACGCCATTACGCAGCGCACAGAAATATCACAGGCGAGAGCAGAAGTATTTTTGCCGCTGTCTTGAAAGGGGAACAAACTTTTGCTTTCGTACTCGCTCTAGGGCTGCCGCAAACACAGAAAAACCAATTATTAAAATCGGCAGCGTTAGCACCACCATTTCAAGAGGGTTGACGTAACTGCGGTGGCTGACGCTCGGAAGCGAAAGGAAATAGAAAAAAAATCCATGCACAGGTCGGACTGTAGTGCCGTGAGGCTGGTAAAAAAAAGGAAAAAAATACCTACGAAACTTAACTACATAGGCGGGAATGGGACGGGATTGCGGGACTAACTTCTGCGACCACCTTCATACTATACTATGGGTACCTAACCTGATCTCGGTTCGGACACAGATTGCTTGGTGCCACACTTAGTTGTGATGATCTAATCTCATATAAAACGTAACGTGTTGACAACACTTTGAACTTAGCAAGACTACTAGAAATAAAATTAATACTTGAATATAGCCAAAATCGTAAGTGTGCGTATACTGCTAAGAAGGAATATATTTTAACCCAATGTTGTCGACACGTTGAGAAATTGCGTGGCCGTATGTAGTGGGTGCGGGTGGTCGCTAATAGCTCAGTGATTGGTGCCTATTGACTGTGACGATTGGCCCCCAAAACCAAAACAATAAAAAAAATCTACAACAAGAAATACTAGTAATATAAAATAAACATTTCAACCCAAAAAAAAATTACAAAAAATTTTGACTACCCTCAAAAAAAAATTCTACAAAAAAGAGCCAATCAGCACGCCGCCAGGCACCAAGCGGTTAGGTATCGCAAAGAAATCACCTAGTGTCTGGTTGGTTGGTTGGTTGTTTGCAGTGGTTGGTTGCGTCGCCTTACCTTGCGAAGCTCTTGAACGCGGCCGACTGCGGGTTGATGCACAGCGGCACGCGCGAAGTCTGCAGCTGCTCCGCTATGAATTTGTGGATCTCCTCTGCGGAGATAGTGGGGGTAGGTCGTTAGCGGTTAGGTTAGTTGGGTAGATATTATAATGTATGGTCAGTACGGTACGTAATGTGATAAAATATTTTCGAAAAATTATTAATTTGTCCATTTTTGTACAAAAATGAAATTAAAGTACAAAAAGTAGTTATTTTTTTCATCATAATTTATGTCAAAATAAAGTTAACCAACTAAAAAAACCACAAACTTTCAAAATTTAACAGAACATTTAAAAAAAATTACATAAGTCAATTCGTAATAGAAAATCGATTAAAATTTCAAAGGAACATATAGAACAACCCCCTACAACGTACACCCCTTTTTTTCCATCAGTCTGAACAATCCCTGTCCAACTCCCTACAACGTACACGGCCCGTACACCCCAGCACGCAGCACTCACCCTTCACTTGGTGCACCGACGTGAGCTTCCTCTCCCAGCCGTCGTGGAACGCGTGCGGCGCGACCGGCTCCAGGTCCGGCGAGTAGTGGCGCGCGGCGGGCGGCGCGCTGTAGCAGCACTTGCACATGCACGAGTGGTAGCGGAGCCGCCCTTCTTCCAAGTATGGATGCGCTAGTGCATCAACTACGGAGATGCGTTTCGCCGGGTCGAACACGAGCATCTGAAGTGTTATATGGAGATGTCAAACTCAAACTCACACATTGATTTATTCAACTTGACTTCGTTTAGAAGTCTTTTTTAGTCCGTCAAAATACAATAAATAGTAATTCACCACCGGTTCGGAAAGCAATTTCTGCAGAGAAATATTTTTATATCATTAATAATTAATTTAAGAGACGACGATACATCATACAGGGTTGCCCATAAGTCGTTTGAAATGTAAATTTCGAATAAAATACAAAAGGCGCGCGTGAGTGGCGCACGCGGTGCGGGGGGAGTACCGACTATTCCTGGGAATTTTGTCGCAATGGAGCGTTTCGCCGGTGTGGACCGTGCGTTTTGTGTGCACGAGTTTTATCGAAACAATGATTCGGCTACCATTGCGCGGCGTAAATTTCGAGAATATCAGTATTTACGCAACTTTAAAGACAATCCAAGTGGTCAAACGATTAAGAACTGGGTTATTAAGTTCGAAGAGAGTGGTTCGACGTTTGATAAACAACGGTCAGGTCGACCAAGGACATCACAGACGGAAGAAAACATCGATGTAGTGAAACACTCAATTCGTGAAAATCCTACCCAGTCTACTCGTAAGCGTTCCAGTGCATTGACCGAGAACTTTTTTACACCAGAATTGCAGAATTTTCCAGGCTTCAATACGCGGACCTGGTTTCAACAAGATGGAGCAACCGCACATACCTCTAACGTCGCTATGCCGGTCGTCCGTCAACTTTTCCCTAGTAAAGTGATCTCTCGAAGAGGAGATATTCCTTGGCCACCACGTAGTCCAGATTTGACCCCAATGGACTTTTTCTTATGGGGTTATCTTAAGACTAAAGTGTACGAAACCAACCCGACCATTGACGTCCTGAAGGAAAATATCCAAAGAGAAATGGCAATCATTACAGAGCTTACTTGCCGCGCAAAGATGGATAATTTTAAACGTCGCTTACAGGAGTGCCGCGATCGTAACGGATTACATTTAGATGATGTAATTTTCAAAAAATAATTCCCGTTTT
>CAJQZM010034347.1:0-20736 GCA_907164665.1 Colias nastes
CGTGCGCCCGTGCTCGTCTTGGCGGGGGCACTACCGTGCCCCCAGATCATTTCAATTTAATGTTCCACTATCGCACTTTGTTTTTGTTTAACTCAATTATCTGACATTTGTTTATATTTTGTGTTATCTTTCATTGTTTTCGTGTCTTTAATATTAAGCATTTTCGTATAAACGTTGTAAGTAATTCAATTGGATATCTAACGATGTTGTCAAATGCCACATCAATATACCTAATACCTATTGCATAAGAATATTAAATGCTTTAAATATCATTAGGTATAATCTTTATCAATCTAAAACAAGTTTCTTTATCTCCTACAATCAAAACCATCTATAATAGATTTTTGAAGATAGCTCCACGATAGGAATGTATCTAAATATAGCTTTGAGAATATTATTACCTAACTCTCACGGTCAAAACATATAGCCTTCTAAAGGTGTGTTCATACAATTACGCAGTCCATTCGTATGATGCAATCCGCGGTATGTCATCGGCTAATATCGTAGTTTTTAATCTCTTTATCTTTTAAAATGTTAGGTACATAATATTTGAACGAAATTGAGACCTGGAATTAAATTATGTACCTAGTTGATGCGTTTGTAAACGAAATAATATAGTACCTACATATAAAGCAATGAAAATACATATAAACTCGTATAAAGGTAGGTAGTCAAGTTTAATTTCGAGAATCTAAGCATAATTAGTTCCTACTCCTACAACATAATTTGATAGCTTTTGAAAATTAAATTAAAAACCGTATCCAAAAACATTCTAAATAGAAGCAATACACAATATAGAAAATTAAGCTTCAACTTCAAAACAAAAACGGAAAAAAATACATTTTCTTGGAAAAACGATCAAATATTTCCACATTTCAGAAATTTCTTGCTAAAGAATAAATATTTCCCTATTCCAGGAAAAAATCAAATCAATCACTCACGTTTATTCTGCGGCATGATTGTGTTCCTATCTGTCCGTAGCAGGCTCTCGGCCTCCGCCCCTCCCTGGTGGGACATTTCCATACCTCACTGGAGCGCCGGTATCATAAAACCAATGCTGACATGTGTGTTGCGTCTGTAACAATATTAATATAAATTATTAATAGAATAATTGCATAATCGCCGCTATGCCTATAAAACTATACTTAAAAATGTTAGTATTTATTAATTCGTAGCTAATACATAATTTAGATGGCAGAAAAACGTAAGAAGAATAATCTAAATACAAAAAAATAAATCAAAGACTTAACGCACGTTAAGTCTAATGTTTTGAACACTATAGAAAGCGTGGTAAGGGACAATCTAAAGATGTAGGTCAATACCTAAAGCAAATGTTGTTTATTCATTAACAAATAGGTACTTTAAAATCCGTTAAATGTTAATAAAACTCTCGTAAAATAAATAAGAAATTACATAGAACAGCTTCTCAGTAACTTTAAGAATGTATGGAATTTTTTCATTATTTTTTCAATAACTTTTTATGATTACATTCGACACTGCAATGAGTCAACGACTGACGATTGTTAAATTGTCCATTGTCGTTAAGATAACCTCTTAAATAACCTACGTAAATTGAGAAACAGATAAAAAAATAAACGATTTTAAATTACATTGTTATAAATTGTATACTCTTATTGAACTTTTACTCCTATTATTTACGACTAATCTACTATTATAAACGTGAAATTGTGAAAATGGATGGTTAGATGATTTGATGGATGTATGTTACTGCCACTCTAGATTGGCTGAATCTATCTAGATAAAATTTGGAGCAGACTGATTAGCCTGGAATCGCTCATGGGCTTTTAATCCTGATAGAATGCGAGAGGAACCGCAGGCTGAAGATAGTTTTCAATCGACTTACAAAAAAGGAGGAGGTTATTTATTAGACTATATTGTTTTTTAAGTTTCTACTGTGCGAAACGATTTTCATAATTCTTTTTTTTATTCTTATAATTCGAAGTTTTAGTTTTCAGTTATAAGTATTAGTACCTAGAATCTAGATAGTTTATGTTATGAGATATGGCTAACGGCTATCCATATGTTGTGATATCACGAATGTAAACGCCCATAGGCCATATGACCGAGCATTTTTGTAATTATTAGGGTCACGATAATTTGGTTTGACCTTCGAAACATCAATAACATAATATTATACGAAAATAAAATATTGAATTGTTGGTGCAAGTGATAAATTAATTCTAGTGATAAATGATGGTAGCTAATTCTAGATATATGTACTATATTGTTCTATTACATTATATCTTTTTGGATGTAGATAAAATTATGACTTTGTATTGTATTAAATGTACCTACATAAATAAATTCAACATTTAAATAAAACTTGTTGCATGATAAATAAATTGATATCAAAATTGTTATCAATTTCGGATTTTTTGTATGAAAAATTTGGTATTTTTTCCCGTTACATTAATCGATATTAAACAAAAATTTTACACTCAATTTAGTACATTTAAAATGTAATTAAATTTTTTCCGTGTAATATTTGAAATAAAAAAAAATTGATTTATAGATATTCATGACAAGAGAACAATACAAAAATAAATCCAATTAATAACTAAAAATTAACATCAGATTTCATCATTATAATAACTCAATTATCTTTAATAATTAAAACAATAGCACATAATTTAAAGTATTAACTGCTGTCAATTAGTACTGTTATAAATAGTGGTAACAAGAACCATTAGCAATATTAAATAGAACAAGCATCTTTATTAAATTATCTTCTATTGTTTTGACCCGTACATTGCACATGCAGTCAATTAACTGATATATTGTCTTTGTAACTTCGGAATATCATATTGCATATTGAGCGTTTGAAAATAAGGAATTTTCGTTATAACTGCTCTGTCATTTTTAAACTCTTAATCTTATTGAATGTCAAGATATGGCCTTTAATAAGCAAGGCTAGCGAGTGAGCTATGTAAAAAAAAAACAAATACTTATAATTACATATTATCGTTTAAAACAGTTTTTTGGCATACAAATTCCAATTATCACTCTTGAATTCATTATTTTAATATTTGTAGTAAATTATTTCATTACTTGTACGCACAAACGGATAAATTATTAAAGACCACTAACAGACAGGCGAATTAAATCACTATTGACAAGATGTTACATAAATCTTTTATTTGCTGATAGCTCATAAAGCTCATGATTATCATAATACTTAGGCTATTAAGCATTTACAGTAAGTGTCAACAAACTGGAAGCAAGACATTTGATAATCACTATGACTCATGAAGCAACGCACACAATGGACAGGATATGTGATGAATGGCATTTCTAAAGCCGTTAAGTCTCATGTCTGCATCTGAAGCTATTTAGTACCAATTTCCTACTCAATATGGTAATTGATATCATGTATAACTGTTCAAATTGACAATAGATATCTAACTATGTATAATTTTAAAAGAACGGACTTAATATCAATATCTTGCATAGATGTATGTTCAAGATTGAATCGTAGAAGAATGGCTGATCCTATCTAGTAATAATTTAGCATAGACAGATTATAATCTTAAATAGACATTAGGTTGTAAATAACACATTTTATTTAAGAAAAGGTCACATAGTGAAGTCATAATGTGAAAACAAAAACCTGTGAACCGTAAAATATTCGTTCCGGTGTGATATTCAATTTTATGGCCATGAAAATATCACATTATCTATTGGCTAAAAAATTAATATTTGCAGTGATGTAAGCAAAAAATTATATTGCAGCAGAGATACTACAAACATAACGGAATAAATGCCATAGTATAGGTTACCTACTAAATTTATCACTGATGATTCTGATTTCTGATAATGCTTTACGACAAAACATGAGTGTAAATTAACGCGAAAATAAGGTCAAAGTTGAGAACATTCCTTTTCTTAAACATAAGTAACATAAATAAAATATTGATAAGCAAATTATAATAAATGAAACAGGTAAGCTACATAATAATATTAGTAACTACCTAAAGGATCTGTATTTGTGTCGAAATTAAATATACACAGATAATATGTGATCATTAGTGAATGAGTATCTTTAATGATCATAATATGTTAATATTTTCAATTGTTTTACTTTGAATAATATACGCAAGATTCTTCATACAACACGTCTTTTTCGCGGTTAGTGGTTACCTACAGGCTACCAGTTACCACAAGGCTACAATTACTATTATAATCATGATTATAGATTTATAAATTAAATGTTAAATATTTTTTTTTATTTTAACGTTAACTTAGTTAAATAAAATGAAACAAAATACTCTATATTATTTATAAATAACAAAGGTTGAATTTAAAATGTGCTCGAATAGCGCGGAGCGCGTGGTCATAAAAATAGTAATGTGAAAAATCTTACCAGTTATACTGTCCACATTTTCAATAATTTTAGGCAAATAATGGCTGATGAACCATTTTTTATAACATAATTTTCATTATTTAGTTATTATTTCTTTTATTTGCCTGAACACGTGCTCGCTACACGCATCTACTCACAACTTATCATTGGAGTTGTTCACAAATCACAGCACAGAGCAGTTCACAGATAACTAAATTTTTTTAAATTCAAGAAATAAGTATTGCCCTATGCTTGACATAGCTACATTAGCTACCTAACTTCGAAATTAAAATATATACGTTTTCCCAACCGAAGTTATATGGTATCGTGATGTTCCATAATATCATAATTCTATTTAAAAAAGACATGAAAGTAATGAAGCAATAAATTCGTTAAATTTGAGGAATACGATAAATTTCAACATTTGTGTAATCAGGCAACTCGAATTTATTTTCTCAACCTGACTGCTGACAGTTGACACCACGTTTGACGTTGACACTGATTTCGATTTGACGGATTTTAAATTCACAGCTAAGTCACAGCTGGATTTTTTATATAGGTACCTTTTACAAGCAAATTTCTTTCTAATTATTTTTAAATTGCAAAGTTTAAACTTTCTAAGGCACAATGGTGAATTCTAGTTTGGCGTATGAAATTCTTTTATACATAAATTCCTTTTATTTCGGTCTATTCGCCACTTGCGAACTGGGCACATTGATCCTGAAATCTGTATTGATTGGTGGAAAATATGACGATAGCGAAAAAAATCGAACAAGCCTTGGTCAGGATTACGGCGTTATGGTAGCCCTGTTCATAATCGAGGCAGCCAGGCTGGTTTTAGGAAGAAAAGGAAGTCTTAGTGAAAGAGGTTAGTATTTATATCTTAAGAGTTTGTATCTTCCGTTCTATTTATAGGTTCTACATTACTCCACTTTTTTACAGATGTGCCTGTTATGTTCTCCGTACTTCTCACAGTGCCATCAATTATAGGCGTAACATATTTATTGAGATTTCAAGTTGTTGTACTTAGAATTGAGTATATTTGGTGTACTCTGATGTTGTTGTTACAATCTCTTGAATTTATATTTGCGTCCATGTTTATAGTTACTATGTGTAGGGGCCCTTCATATGATTAAGGGGTGTGAGGTATATTTGTTATTTAATATGAGAATAGTGTCACATAAGGTGCTTCTTAGCGATGCCACTGTTACAAATGTATTAATAGACCACAGTGCAAGATGCAATCATTTTAATTTTACAAATTTATAAGTGTTGTATCATGTCTATACACACCAAATAGTATGAGTAACTATTGAATAGAGCAGTCATCATAAAGTACTTAGAAAAAGAAGGTATGGTTTGCATTGCAACATTGTAAAGAATTAATTATTTAAACAGGGCAAGTGCTATACATAATTGAGCTGGCCTTCATCATCCTTAATTATGTATTTTTAAATTGTTTAAGGCCAAAGACTACATACCTTGAGACATTTTAATGCACTTTATGTGGCATTTTTCTTATAATATGCTTAAACCAAAGAAAAAATATTTCTCATTATGTGTTGATAAAAATAATTATCCTAGATGTAATAGACCTATATTTATATTTTGTGTGCATACAAAGCTTTCTGTATACATTTGAATTTTATACTCTGTATAACCATTTATAAAATATATAACATTACTTGTTTTATGGATACTCTCCAGTATTTAGTATTCTTGACATTTTTTTTGTCTTATACAAAAATAGGATTGAATTATGTGTAAAATAAAAACACAGTGTGATTTTACTAACATTTATATTGCACTAAGTTTTATAATATTTTTAAAACTGCACAAAGTTTGAGAAACCCACATCTTGGTGTCTTCCATTTTTATGGACCCTTATCTATTAAGTGTACTTAATAATATTAAGAAGACTATAAATTATGCCTTTTATTGGTATGAAATATTTACACTGACAGATGTTAAACAGTGAAGGCATGGTATTATATAGAATTTTATCCATGTTTTATGTGTCCATGTTAGAAATATTAGCTAGTGTATTATGAGAGTTCATACTTCATATATTAAAAGGTATTAAGTGATACCATGTGTGGCCTTTATATATAAAAGTATACACCATGTATTTTATCAAGAGTTAATGTTTTACACTATAGTATTAATGTTTTAATACCAAATATATTTATAGTAAGTGCTTTGTTGTAACAATTGGCTAACATTTTATATATTGTTGTTTATTAGCTGCCTATTTAAGTATTTAGTGAGATGATTTTCAAAACTGTGTTGGAACCAAAGTAATAACTAATTTATTAATTTCATAACTAATTAATTATACAGTAGTGACTTGATAAGGAAACTTATTACTCCAAAAAAACATTTTTTTATACACCTCGGTACTGTTTTTATTGTTTTAATAATCTATTTAATCTGCTACATAATATGTAGTATTTATTAAATTATAAAGGATGTTTTTTATGTGCAATGTGTATGTTTGATAAAATACAATATATTTAACTCAATATTTATAAATGTGAACTATTCTAGTCTCTTCTTGTTCAAATAAATATACATGTACAATAAATTAAATTTTTTTATTTGACCTCCTAATGTGGAATACATAAATAAATAAAACAATTAATTAAATAGTGTACACAACTACACAAAATTGTATAATCTTATCCATGACTTTCTCCCAACAAATATGAAGGCATTCTTGAAAACATCAACTTTTCTCTCTTGTGGACATTTCTTTGATGTTTCATCATAGCATTTCTGTAGCCAAAGGCCTTGCCACACAAACCACACACATGATTCCTGATGCCTAAATGGTCAGCTTCATAATGCCTCTGCAGAGATAGTTTTGTGTGAAATGACCTTTTACAAGTTTCACAACTATGCTGCGGTTCCTTGTGCCTTAACATATGGCGATTGAGATTGCTCTTGAATAAAAATCGTGCAGGACACTCAGTACACATGTATCGATAGTCCCCAATATGAACTTTCATATGATTCTTTAAAAGCTCTGCATATCGTCCCTTGTATGGGCAGAATTGACATTTGTATGGGAAATCTGTTCTGTGACGTAAGCTGTGATTATGATATGCACAGCGGAGTCTAAATGACTTCCCACAGACATCACAAACATATTTAAAATGATTTGGATCGTGCATTGTCATGTGCTCTTTATAATATGACTTGTTAACAATTTTATTGCAAGTGTTACATTGTACCTTAAGACCAACATTATTTTTACTTCTAACTGGCTTGGTATCAGGTATGTTGTTTGGTGGGATAACATAATTGTGTTCCTTTTCTTCGTAGTTAGTAAAATCGTGTACGTCCTGGGAATCATCTAATTGCAATTCTTGTTTGACGGACTGTTTTATAACACCCTCTGTCTGTTTAGCTAGTTGTTTAAATGATATACTATCTTTAATAAATTTGTAACAATTAGAGCAGAGATATTTGGGATTATTGTCGTTTTCGTCAATTTCAATATCACAGAGCTGTTGGAGTCTGTCTCTTATTACCGAGCTATTGTATTTACCGTAAAGCGAAATACAGCCATCTCGAAGACATATTCGACAGGATAATGTTTTCACGTTAGATCTAGTTTTATGTAGGTCTGCAAAATGGTCAGTTAATTCTGTATTATTTCGTGCTTTACACATTTTCATAATGTAGTATGAGGTAACCATTTTTTTGAAACTATTGAAGTTGCAATACAAAATAAGTCCTACAGTTTGCCGTTAACTCCAAAATATTTTAATTAGGTACACCAATTCAAGACATGCCAATTAAATATTAACGTTCAAAGATAAATTTTAAACAATTTTAGTTTGTTTATTTGTTTACACTGTATTGTTGACAGTTGACACTTGACAGTAATTTAATCACAGACTATAGAATAAAACACATTATAATATTATAGGTAAACCAGAATCTGATGGCAATTTGGGAAATCAAAATTTTGAGTGTGCAACCCTAGGGAAAATGGACTGAACGATCTTGATACTGATTATTTTTTTATTTTGTCCTCAATATCATTAGTCACATTACATAATGAGATATCCACTTAATATTATGTAGGTACATACTTACATGTATAATATAGATATTAGTTTTATTTATGTAATACATATTATTATTTACACATACCTATATTTGTATATATCATTATCATTATGCCATGTCAAAATATGGATGTAATGATAATGCAGATCAAAACTAGATTGCTTATAATTTTTTATAAAATAAAACAAAAATAAAATAAAACTGTTTATTTTCGTAAGTATTAACAGATACACACATTATAAAGTTGACTTGGACAGCTTGGACTTGACGAATAGCCGTATTGGCAACTCCTGTAATAAGTTTTCATAAAATTATATTGTAATCAACAAACAATATTATAGGTACCTACTTATAATATTTTTAATTTAAAGTATCAAAACGGGTAAGTCAAATTTACCAATAAAATCTTCAAAATTGAAAATTGTGATGTTTTTGACCCTTCTTCATCGAATATTTTTCTATACACATTGTTAACAACACCTCTTGCTTGTGATCGCAGCGGCTTTTTCGACATGTTCGAAGATTTTTTAGACAAAATTCTAAAAATTATTCATCAACTGCGAAGAAGACAAATAATTTGACAACCAATTTGATAGTTGTCAAATAAAGTTGCCACATGAAAATCTTTTATTTTTGATATATAAATATGCCATCAGATTCTGGTAGACCTATATATGCCTGTAGGCCTAGTGTGAGTTTGATCGAGTACGAAACGTTACTATCGCGTCTGCGTCACAGCCGAATTAGTATGGGAAATCGAACAGCGCCCCTAGCGGACGTATGGGGAAGCTTTGATTCCCCATACAAATTTCGCTGTGACGCAGACGCGATAGTAACGTTTCGTACTCGATAAAAACTCACACTAGGCCTACTGTTCCGTTAAACGTTAACGTTAACGTTTTGCGGAAACGCCTGTTGGCTAATCTATGAAAAATTATTTGATTTGAGATATTGAATTCAATTACACTATGAAAACATAAATTTACGAATTGGCTATCTATGATCGTTAAAGTGCAAGAAATATATAATAAAATAATATACATTACTAGCTTTACGCCCGTCCGTGTAATCAAAGGAAAACCCGAATAGTTCCCCTCGGCCCTCCCCGTGGGATTTCAGGGAAAAAACTTTCGATGAAACTTAACAGTAATTATATAGGTAGATATAGCATTGAATAAAACAAAAGATACGTTCTAAAGCAATTTATTAATCAAAATAATACAAAAACATTTTGTATAAATAATGATCACAGACGAAACAAATGTAACAAAATCGTGGATTACATTAATAAATTATAATCATAATAAATTATATAATCTAACACTATTAACTCCGCAATAATGTGGTCTTTGGATGCTGGTTGCTGGCCTAAACACATTTTTTTAGCATCAACAATACTTTGTAAGGTTTTCTTAAAAGCACGTCAAGACGCGCCTTTATATTCAGTTATCTGTTTAAAACTATTTTTCGGATAGAATTGATAAACTTCAAGCATAAAAGAACCCAAAATTACATAAATATGTATACCTACCAAAAAAGGAAAACTCATATTTGATATTATAATATAATAGTTTACCAGCTTTCAATTACAGTTCACGCATACAAATTATTCTACAGTAACCATCTAATAACATTTGAATACATGGGTATATCGTTGTCATAATATTATAATACAATACAATTAAATTTAATATCAACATATTTTATTTTGATATTTAATTATCATATGTTTATAGATATAGCTATTTTTGTAAAAGTTTAGTGATGTTTAAAGATAGTCATAGACAACTAATTTCCCTTTAACTGTTTTGTAAAAAAAGAACTAGGTATGGGCCTTAACCTTAAGAGTCAGACACATCAAATTGATTTTAATTTATATCAATATTATGCCCATGTTAAATACTCGACTGTAAGGACATTTTTCCTTAATACACCACTATTTTTTAATCAGTACAAAAAATTTTACAGGGTGTTAAGTATCTTTAACCAATCATATTTGTGTAAGAAATAATTAAAAACACTAACAAACAGAAATGTCCCAAAATTGTCCACATAAATATGTAAAAATTGTTAAACCTATAATTTAATCAATGACCCACACTAGGTATTGTGTTGTAATTTTGTAGCGTACGATTTCGAGTAGGTCCGCGGCACAGCTCCATTGATAAATTCCGGCAAACTCGCATCGATGCTCGCCATTCCTCACCCCGCCACCCCCTTTCCCTCTGCGGCCTGCGCCCGCGTCGCACCCCAACGGCCCCCCGCCCCAACGCGACAAACAGTGCCAAATTGTTAGCGGAAGTGAAAACTTGCTTTTTTTCGTCGCGTTTGTTTATGTTCTTCCCGGTACGATGTCATATCAATTCACATCACGGGATTATGTACTTATGCTTCGTGCGTTCTTTTTGAGTGGGGAAAATGCGAGTGCAGCAGTACGTATGTACAGATAAGAGTACCCGAGTCCCGAACGCTCGATCGCCAAATGTACGAACTGTGGTAAATGCTTACCAGCAGGCGTTGTCACAAAATGTTTACGTGTAATGTACCTACTAGCGTATTTTGAAGAGGATCCTCGACGTAGTACGAATGTCGAATAACGCTGCGGTTCATGAATTTCTCACAGCGGAGTTTGGAAGTCAGTGGATCGGTCGAGGCGGGCCTGCAGCTTGGCCTCCTCGCTCACCTGATCTCACACCCTTGGACCTCTTTTTGTGGAGTGAAATTAAGTGAACAAGACCCAAAAGTGAGCCGGTTAGTGTCGATCAATTAAAACAGCGAAAAGACAGTGAAAAGACAAAAAAACGTACCTACTTCTCTCGTTAAAAAACAATTTAATAAAACGTGCACGTCTGTGTATTGACAATGGTGGTGGTGGACATTTAGAAGGACAATTGAAATACTTGTAAGGTTAGTTAAGATAATTGTAAATACCAGCTGATTCTAACTTCTTAAATACGCCAAAATCGTTTTTTCTTTCAATACAGATTAGGTATTGTAAATACAGCTGATTCTAACTTCTTAAATACGCCAAAATCGTTTTTTCTTTCAATACAGATTAGGTATTGTAAATACAGCTGATTCTAACTTCTTAAATACGCCAAAATTCGTTTTTTCTTTCAATACAGAATAGCTTATTTTATTTTGATATTGTTTGTTTTGTAATTACATACCTACGTACCTATTTAATTTATTGTAAAAAAGTAATTATGCCGGTCCTAAGCCCGAATGAAGTATGAAGGGGAGATTTGAATTTAGGAAATTAAAATAAATAAAGTTAGTAACTACCTACATGTCTTGTTTCATTTTATTGTCCAAGGTTAGGTAATACTATCAACGATTAAGTCAATGAACTCTGCAATGTGTCTATGATTTTAGTGAGACTTTCTTAAATAAACAAATGATTATATCTTTGCTATTTATCGATATTATGTAATTCTTACATCATACATATGATAATAATGTATTCGCTAACGTGTCCTTAAAGTTTTTGTACTGATTAAAAACTAGTGGTGTATAATATGATAAACTTTTTTATACTGCACTTCCTATCAGAGGCGGCTCGTCCTCAGGAGCACTGGTGCAGTGAACTCCCATAAATAATTATAATAAAGTTATACCTGCACATTATTTAAAATCTATCGTAAAAAACTCCAATACTAATATCAATAAAATAAGTAACTTTACACATTACAAATAAAATACATCATTACATACACTCTTGTTCATTTCATAAGTAACGCGCGAAACGGAGCTTACCTACGGAGCGCTCTCGATTGCGCTCCTATGAAACAACATTCAGTACATTGCCTACATACGAAATCCAATAAGAGTGAAAGAGAAATTTCGCCACAGTCCTGCGCGTGAAACAAAAGATTTACTACGGAAAAATAGCCATTTTCGGAGCGCCGCTCTCAAGCGACGTTGCGCATCGCATGACAGCAGCAATTGCGCGCGACGTTGCCACTCCTATATTATAAACAAACACTATGAATATTGAATACGCTCGCGAATGCAAATTCGGGGATTTTCTAATTTTGCTAAATAATAATTGAATTCGTTTTGAAATACTTTATAATTTTTAGTGTTTATATAGACATTTATAATGTGGTGCTCATTTTTTTTTTGTAATAAATTATCATGCTAACGCTATTGTATTTTCGTTGTTTTATTTCAACTGAACACCGATACAATTTTGTCACGAGCCGCCTCTGCTTCCTATATCATATAATTCTATATCTATAAACACATAATATTATTTTAGGTTCAGGTTATCAATTTAGGCATTTATTCCGTTTTTATACATTAAAAAGCCTTCAATTTGGCCTTATTTGACGACTAAATAAATAAATTAGTATGCATACAATTTTTATAACTTCCATACATTTAATACGTATGTGTAGTAACTATAATTTCTAAAACTAATATTTGATTGGCTACATATTTTATACTTCAAATAATTATCTATGACATTTAATGCATTTCTAAAGGCCTATTCAGATAAGAGCGGTAGGCGCTACCGCCGTGGGTAGCGGTATCCCGGTGGCACGCGATTAAATCTCATACCTAGACTATTATAGAGACTCTAAATCGCGTACCTATCCGAGTATACCGATCGATAAACGTGATTAGAGTCTCTTTAATTCACTACGTAAGATATTTAATCGCGTTCTACCTCTACCTATGGCGGTAGCGGATAGTGCTCTAATCGGTATAGGCCTTAATTGAAACATAATTATCTAAAGCTTGCATTTATCTATTTACAATAGATATAAATAAATTTGTATGTACTAGGTTACTCTCTAATACTATATCTCACTGCATTTTTGAACAAAAGCTATTATAATTTGAACGTTTAATATAAAGAAACTAGTTTACAAGTAGTATAATATTATGAATAACATATCTGAAACAATTGACAAACTAATACATAGAATTTACTAATACTTTTTCACTTATAATATTTTATAAATCGTGCTCTAAAGTTTGAAAAAGGAATTTATAATCTGTAATATAAAGTTTTTTTTAATCAGGAGCAAAAGCATCTTGGCCTAAAATTATTTCGTATTTAAATGTCGAATATTAATTATAAACATTGATAAGCAAATTGTAAATACTGTAGAAATAGTTTTAGTTACAAAGTTATAAAGGTATTCGAAACAGTGTATACTTTATATAATAGTGTCATATATATTTCGTTGGCATATGGCTATAGAATTCAGACAGGACACGGGGAAAAAATATTAATATATTTTTCATAAATAAATTGACATTTCAAAGTCTACTCCATGTACATATTTACGTGTTCTATTTTTTTTAATTACATAGAGTAATACTGAATAGAGTGGTTAAGAGTGTATTTTAAGCAGTGCTATGAATTTAAAACTATTTTGCATAAAAAAAGTTTGTTTAGTAAATCTTCGAAGAATATTGTATAGTTTCAGTTATTTTCAAAATTTAACTTGTATTCAAACTCTATAGTCTATGATACTATAATATAATACTGCTAAAATGAAGTACTGCATTTTAAATCAATAAAATAATATAGGTACATAAATGTATATATATTTAGTGTATATTCAAATATAAGTGGTCAAGTATAAATCTAAATTGTTAATTGATGCACTTAAAAGCAAAGTGAGATAAAAAAAGTAAAAAGTTTTTTTTTTGTAATTTTAGTTTTTACACTGCTACTAGTCGTTCTAATAATAATTGTCATTTGATTTTTGACTTTTGTATACAGGATGTAATCGTTAAGTGTGCACAGGCGATTATTCCGTAACTATCAATATCAGTTTAAAGTTTTTTGATATCCGTAATAGTTACGGAATAATCGCCTGTGCACACTTAACGATTACACCCTGTATATTATTAAAGTTGGTATAAATAGCATTTCAACGCTACAAAAATTCCTAAGATCCACTCACTATTAGGAAGTAATTTTCAAATACTTGTGAAAAAATCTTTTTAAACTGTTCTAGGCATAATATTCCTTATTGTGTGTGATCTGAAGCTTTAATTGGATTATAAACAATCTGAAATATACATTAGTTTGTGACACTTTGCTATGTTATTTATTTTTATGTTTTTATAATTTAATAATTACCAATTTGTTGGTAAACAATTTTTTTAATTTCTCAAGGCTACTTAATAGGAGTAAAATATAGTTAATTATCATTTAACACAAATTTTACTACTCTTTACAAATTCAATGGGAAATACACTCAAACAAGTACACACTACACAGGAATGTTTTTAAAAGTAGTTTGGCCGTCTTTCGAACTCTACTAAGTATGATACTCGAAATTTAAGTATTATTTGAGTTAGAACTAAAACTAAAATTTAATTAGGTCTTAAATTCTTCTCATACACATTCTTGAACTTTTCTTTAGGGTCTTAACTTTAGAAATATTCTATTAAAAAAATTGTCTATGGTCGTAAACTGAATTCTAATAAATCATTTGAATTTAGTGAAAGGAACATTAAATTATTCGAGCTGTCATAATAAGACAATAAGCAGTCTATCTCACTTTACAAAACGATATTTCTCAGCGTTAGAAAGAGAGAGAACGGGCATATAATATAATGACAAATAATATTTTTACTTTTAGGTCATTTTATACTAACATAAATGTATATTTTTTTCACATTCCAATCGATTACCTTATTGTACAATTCTTATTGTAATTTATAATTAAGTATACCATACATGGAAGAAGTATTTTTAGTTTTTTTTTAATCTTTTATTGGATGGAATTCCCATCGTCTAGACTCTAGATGAAATCTAAATTGAGCTTTTTCTAAGCATTGTTTTTATTATTTTAGACCCTAAAGCTCTACTCTACGGACCCTGCAAGTCAGCTTAATAGCAAAGCTTTGTCTACATTCAACTAAGTTTGGATATTAGGCGGGACAAACACGTAAAGCAATTAACAATTGACTTTTGCTATAAAATTATGTTTTAGAGAAGCTTTCTTTATTTTATATTTCGAGTATTTCCGATATCATTATTTAATTTGATGTCTTTTAAATAAAATTAATAGAATATTACATTTTTTGTACAAAAAATTAGACAGATAATTCTCTAGATAATTTCTTAGTTAACCATATATTATTTGGAATGAGCCTCAAAAACTATTTTAACATCAAGTATTGAAGCATTTACCTTATTAAATCCTGCATATATCTATTGATAACTGAATCTACAGTTATAATTGAACTAAGCATTTTTACACCTATAAGAACGGCCATATACGGACTGCTTCAAGCAGTTGAGGCCGACTGCTTGAAGCCGCGACTGTGCGGTGAACTATAGACATTCATTCACTGCCGTACACATGACTGCTCGAGCAGTCGCGACCGCTTCAAGTCGTCAACTGTGCGGTTTGTAGCGACAGCTCGAGCAGTCAACGACCGTTCGAGCAGTCCGTGTACGTCGCTCAGCCGTTAACTGCTCGATCTGCCCGTGTACGGCCGCCCTAAGTTGTTATAGAGAAATATTACATTCATATGAAATGTGTTTTTTTTTTGTAAAGCTCTTTGGGTAACTTAATAACTTTTAAAACTTAATATGGCTGGTTCTATTTGTAGCATTTTTTTTTTGTAAAATTAATATTTAAATATACCATTGTAATTAATAAAATTATAATAAGCAATAGTACTGACTGTGGTACGGGTTTGAAGTTAAAAAAATATATAATTTTCTTGAAAATTTCGGTCTAGCATTTTACAATTTATATTTCCTGGAATATATTGGCTATAAATACATTCATGTTATTGTTTATTATTAGTTTTGTCACTGAGTTTGTAACATAAAATCGACGTTATAAATCGTACATGATTGATGACCTGGAAGAAAATATTTAACTTTACTAACTTCGATATTTTCTAACTTTTTACCTACTAGAATACACAATAATCCACAAAAAATTCAAGAATACATAAATTAAATTAAATGAAAATTTATTTAAACTAATACATAATGGAATATTTCTCTATGACATTACCTCTATAGTCTATACTCTATGCCATAGACCATAGAGTCTATGGTAACTCTATGGTTTACAGTGCAACGAGCCTAGTGTTGCAACCTTGCCACTTCTCTTGTAGTTTTCTGTGTTCTTCGTATTGTTGATCGCTTATATGTTTCACGCCTGCTGACCCCTGTGAATATTAAAAATAAATGAAATTACTGGAAGTGTATGTATTTGAAAAAAAAAATAGTGGAAAAATATCGTGAAGCACGATTTAATAGCAGAAATTGTTAAATAATTTTTGTGCAACCTTGATACTAAATTTCTTCTTCTTTTACTTGAAAAATAAATACTGTTCCTTTTTGATTAAAGAAGAAGGTAAAAAATCATAACTTATGCATATAATAATATTATAATAATCCTTAATTATTTCTATAAAATTAGGAAAAGGTTTTTATCCGATAAATCTCATCATGCCCAAATAGCAACAGAAAATACCTTAATTTTCCTCGGATCCAAATTAGCTCCAAGACTCTGGACACCTTTAGCCAACTTAGAGAAAGGCGAAAGTACCATATCCCTAGTAGCACTAGAAACTGGACTGGCGATATTTTTCAACTGCCGTATCGCAGACTCACTATGCGAAGTCGCTATATTCAGCGTAATTTCGTGCTGAGAATTCGAACGAACATGATAATTAACCCTCTCCGGACTCTTTTGCGTCTCATCGAAGTTAATATGACTCGAACTGTGCGATAATTTCTGGTTCAATATCAACGAGTTTGGAGGTGTCGGTTTATAGTCTGATTCTATTTGAATTTCTGGTGTTATATTCTCGTTGTCGAATGGATTTTTCTTCGTACTGAGTGGAGTTTTTAGCGTCTGTTTGCTTGGTGTAGACACAGTGGGAGCTTCGTCATGGGGTTCTATTTTGGAAGAATAAAGTGGATTTTCTATCAATTCGCAGTCCGTTTCGTCTTTCTTCTGTTGATCGCCGATATAGTGTTGCATGTTTTCGTAATTGTCTAAAGTAGGCTCAAATATATTCGTTCTGTTTTCATCGTCGCTGGAGTAGTCTGAGCTCATTCCATCCGATAGGCTTCCTTTTTTCTTATTATCTTGTTTGTTTTGGCCGAGTGTAAATATCTTTTTGGTTCGAGCGGCGTTTTGGTCGAACTTCAGTTGGAGGCTCGGTCGAGCGCGGGCGTTGAGCGAGTGACTCAACTTGTTTAGTTTGCTGAATTGTTCCGACATATTCGTTAGGGCTTTGGATCCTGAAATGAGGGTAATGAATATTATTTTTGAATTTAAGATGTTTTTAATAGGTTTCATAATATGGCAACTTTCTATAACGATCAATAACATTTTAAAGATGGACAGAATGAGCAAATACATATTAATAAGTCTTCATGAAAAAAGTTATATTCATTACCACTTATCAACCAACCAACAATGCATACATTTTTTATGAACGACATTTTATTTGTTTCATCTCTCCTATTGTCTATGGTAAATCATTTTTTTTTTCTACGAAAATTTAATTTACACATTTTCAATCATGAAAAAAATTTCGACTCATTTTACTACCAGAAATTAAATGTTTCAATCGATGACACCGTATTTATTTCAACCGTCTTTTATCTACGGTACATTATTTTTTAGACTACGACAAATTTACTTAATGAACAACAAAATATCAAACTAAACCTGTCAATCAACGAAATTACTTATTTACTTCGACTCCTATTGTCTATTACCATATACCATCAACCATAAAAAAAATTCGTTTAACCAAATTTCAAACTACATTAAATCAACGCCACCACTTTTTTGTATCGACTCTATAATTGTCTACGGTACGTCTATGTCGGTATATACGGTCTATGTATAGGCTGTGTACACACTAACGCGGTGTGGGCCCGCAGCGATGTGCCGGCACGGTGTGCACCCGCCCGCGAGCCGCACTATCTGCCGCAGCACGCCGCTCGTGCACGCACACCCGCTGTCTGTGCGATATACAGGGTGACTGGTAAGACGTCAGACGCATTTTGACAGGAGCTTCTTCTCATGAAATTGAACAACTTTTGTTCTACATTCTTACAAATAAATTATCATTTCATTTCATTATCATTTCATTTCATTTCATTCATTACAACTTTGCTGAATTCGTAGAAAAAAAATTGGACTTTGTATGGAAATCGGTCAGCTGATTAGCAAAGTTTCCTTAGAAAGTCCAATTTTTTTTTACGAATTCAGCAAAGTTGTAGAACAAAAGTTGTTCAGTTTCATGAGTAGAAGCTCCTGTCTAAATTCGTCTGACGTCTTACATTTCACCTGGTACATGTAGTGTTGTCTATGGTACAGTAAGTGTGTGCAGGCTGTGTGCACACTAGCGCGGGGTCGACTGTGCGTGCACTCACAAAATCGAATCACCATGGAATGCTATAGGTCGCTTAAAGCTTGGTACACCGTAAGTTGGGACACACACAGACAAGCTATCGTGCGAGTTGTCTAATCTACAATCTGTTATTCAGCGATACACCATAAGATTATAAAATCCGTTAGACTTGATTCGCAAGATTAAAAAAAAACCTTTAAAACCTGTCGAATTAAAATTATCTCCAACAAATCGTATAACTTACCAACGCTCCGTATATCCGCGACTAATTGCGTCTCACTGACGTTCCTAGTCAAAGTGGGGAGTCTAGAAAGATCTAAATATAGTGACGATCTTGCACCGCCAGCTGAAGCGTGTATTGGATGTACCTTTAAAGATATTTTTTTTGTTAGATATTATGAGCCATTTGTTATTTGTCTATGGTTTCTTTGCACTACATAATATTATGCTCTCTGTATCACTGGAAAAAATAAACGCGGACGTGTATTTGTTTGTATGTATGTCCATCTTCTGTCGTAATGACCGATTTTTGTGTCTGTAGATAGTTAGGCTAAACTCTAGAGAGTGGCATAGACTACTTTAGGCTGTAGTGAAACATATAAGTTTCATGGAAATTTTCTTTGATCGTGCGCAGCTGCAGTCGGAAAGCTAACAATCTAAATTTTAAACAATCTATATTGAATAAAAAAAAATACACTTAAACGCTTGTCATTACGCTTTTTTCACCTTAATTGAAACTATAGCATTAGATTTTCAATTTAGTTAATACTTATATATTACATTTACCTTTGATTTCCTTCTCTCCAATTTAATACCATCATGGAAAGGTACCGGCGGTAGTTTTGCTATATCCCGAGCCACCATTATCGACTCGCATATGGAATGTAAAGATTCTAAAAAGGAAAAATAATATTAATAGTCTAGAACTAGGCAACTCTATGCCGGCTATTATAGTTCAAAATGAGACGTATTACGTTTGAAATAATTATTGTGAATATTCACAGAGTTAAGAACGTTTAGACGCCCCGGGAAAACTAAATACATACAAAAATAAAATAAAATTATTATATCATCAAGATTTTCCTCCTTCGATCATCGTACACAACGAAAATTAGGGCTGATTTTTCAATCCTTGGTTAAAACTTATTCGTCGAATAATGTATAAAACTATACCATTTTAAAAACGTATTCTAATTGCCCACATTTGACAGTTCAGGTGACATTTTAATATTATCATGTAATACTATAATGGACGGATAAGTTTTAACCAAGCATTGAAAAATCGGCCCTTAAAGGCAGAAAGAGAAGCAATGCTATAAAATTTTTCAATTCAAGAGATATTATATCTTATTTTCATACTGTTACATTTGAAAAAAAATCTAAATTCAAAACTATAGTCCTCCATTACTTCAATTAGGTAATAATTTATTCAATTAGGTAATTAAACATTACAAACCAATCATCTCATCCTTAGTATTAATAACAACGGCCATATTGTTGAAGAACCTCAGCGTGGTCGATCTAAACATGTGGAAGTATCCAGGTTCCCCATTGTATAGATAATTCACACGAATACAATATACTGGCTCGGTTGTACTCTTGCGGCCTACGCTGAATATCTGAAAGAAAACAAATTAAATTTTTTGAATATGGAATTCATTACATCATTTTTTTTTTACTATTACCAGCCTGGTACTTTCTTCCTATTGTTGGGTATTTTTAGTATTTAATATGATTTTGCATTGATCAATTGCTCAAAGCAAACGTTTATAGCGAAAAAGATAGCAAAAATATAGACATTTTGAATTTTTTTGAAAAAAATATAGATTTTTTGAATTTTATTTTTGCAAGAAATATAGATTTTTTTTTAATTTTTTTGCTTTATAATTGAGCTAACAGATATTTGGGATTCCTATAACTTATTCCTTCAA
>CAJQZM010034348.1:0-39272 GCA_907164665.1 Colias nastes
TGGTAGTGCCCTGGTCGAGCGCAACGATATATTTTTTTTCGGTCATGGTATGTGTCCCGTAGTCAGATTACAGCGAAGCTTTTTGTTGTGTGGTGGAAGTTGTCTCTTTTTCCTCTTCCACACAGGTGTCGCACGGTAAGTGGCGACCAATTAATTTGCGATAGCCGAATGCGCCCAGCGCCGCCCCTACAATTGGCCCGAACAGCGGAACCAGGAAGTAAGGAATGTCTTTGCCGCCCGTGAAGGCGACATCGCCCCATCCCGCAAAGAAGGCGAAGGTTTTTGGACCCAGGTCACGCGCCGGATTCATCGCAAAACCGGTCAGCGGACCCATGGATGCGCCAATCACCGCAATCAGAAGGCCAATCAGAAGTGGTGCCAGCGGGCCGCGCGGAATGCCGTTTCCGTCGTCGCCCAGCGCCATAATGACGCCCATCAGAATAGCGGTAATCACCATTTCAACTGCGAACGCCTGCACAAAATTGATATGCGGATTCGGATACGTTGAGAAAATGCCTGCCAGATCCAGACTTTCGACACTGCCACGCACCATATGATGCGTCTGTTCGAAGTCGATGAAAAGATTGTAATAAAGCCCGTAAACTAACGCCGCTGCGCAAAAGGCGCCGGCAAATTGCGAAATGATGAAAGGAACAACTTTGCGTCCGTCAAAGCACGCGAATAGCCACAACGCGATGGTCACCGCCGGGTTAAGATGTGCGCCGGAAACCCCTGCGGTCAGGTAGATGGCCATCGCCACGCCCAGACCCCAGATAATACTGATTTCCCACTGACCAAAACTGGCACCCGCCACTTTCAGTGCAGCGACACAGCCTACTCCGAAGAATATCAACAACCCGGTACCCAGGAACTCGGCAATGCACTGGCCTTTTAAGGTTGATGTCTGACTCATAATCGGAATCCTGCAAAAGAGTAATGTTTATTGTTTGCGTGACCGCCCGTGACAGTCACGATGCCCTGTAGACATAGTGTTAATTTATCGTTAACGAGCACAAACGAGAAATATCGAAATCGAAATGTGTGGTCTGTGTCAATAAAATGAGCGTTTTCGCGCCATAAGGCGCGTTTTTGCATCAGGTAATGATTGTGGGTTGAATCATTTCTTTAACTTATGGGTTAACAACTTAGGGGTATATGCGGCGAACGCACCAGGACGAGGCCGAAAAGTGTTGCAAACCGCGATCTGCGTGGCATGCCGCTGGACAGGGGCGACGGCGCTCCATACAATCGGAACATATGTTGTGCGCGTTTACGTTAAAGCGTCGCCTTGCAATTCAGGAGAGGTAGGATCATGTCTTTAGAAGTGTTTGAGAAACTGGAATCGAAAGTACAGCAGGCGATTGACACCATCACGCTGCTGCAAATGGAAATTGAAGAGCTGAAAGAGAAGAACAACTCCCTGTCTCAGGAAGTTCAGAACGCTCAGCACAGCCGCGAAGAACTGGAGCGCGAAAACAACCAGCTGCGCGAACAGCAGAACGGCTGGCAGGAACGCTTGCAGGCGCTGCTGGGACGTATGGAAGAAGTCTGATTTCCTTGGGAATGAATTGAACAGGCCGGGTAAGGCGTAGCCGCCACCCGGCTTTTTTATGCATCTCGCTTACCGATTAACTACTCAATATCCAGCGCATCCTCAGAAAGGATAATGCCGGTATTGTCAGCATAAAGGTGGTCACCCGAGAAGAAGGTCACGCCGCCGAAGTTAACGCGCACGTCGCTTTCGCCGATGCCTTCACCCGCTGCGCCAACCGGAATGGCGGCAATGGCCTGAATACCGATATCCAGATCTTCCAGATCGTCCACCTGGCGCACGGAGCCGTAGACCACAATCCCTTCCCACTCGTTTTGCACCGCAAGGCGGGCGAGGTCCGCATCGATCAGTGCACGGCGCACTGAACCGCCACCATCCACTAGCAGAACGCGGCCACGACCGTTCTCTTCGAGCAGATCGTACAGCAACCCGTTGTCCTCGAAACATTTCACCGTGATGATTTGTCCGCCAAACGACGACCGTCCACCAAAGTTGGAGAACAGGGGTTCAACGACGTTGACATCTTCCTGGTAGATGTCACAAAGCTCGGAGGTATCGTATTTCATAGGTTTAACGCTCTGTTGCTGCGAATGTGTTCAGTATATCGTGCGAAATGCGTTGTTGGCAAAATCATCAATTGTTAATTGATATTTGTCAGCTAACTCAGCGTCTGGCTTAAGACAATCCCGATGACGAACAGCAGGTTAGTCAGTAACGCGCCTTTTACCGTACGTTCCAGCATCGGTGGCATGGCGGCCGGGCTGCGTTCACGCATGACATAGCGGGCCTGCTTAATCAGCAGCGGTGCGGCGAGCACAAACAGCCAGCCCCACAGGCTGTGCAGAGAGATCAGATTGAACAGTGCCAGGCAGACCAGCGCGCCGATGAGCAGGAAGGCGTGATAGCGGCGTGCATTCACCGGACCCAGACGCACGGCCAGCGTGTTTTTACCGTTCTCGCGGTCGCTGTCGATGTCGCGCAGGTTATTGATATTCAGCACCGCCGTCGCCAGCAGACCGCAGGCGGTCGCCGGCAGGAACAGGGCAGGTATCACCGTATGCGCCTGCAAGTACCAGCTTCCCATCACGCTCAGCCAGCCGAAGAACACCAGCACGGAGATGTCGCCCAGGCCAATATACCCGTAAGGACGCGTCCCGACGGTATAGGTAATGGCTGCAATAATGGCAAGCAAGCCCAGCACCAGGAAGCCAATGAAATCACTGGTGGTTTTCGACGCGACCGTCACCAGCGCCAGCCCGGACAGGCAAATCAATACCACGGTGATAATCAGCGCCCGTTTCATCTGTGCCTGGGTAATCACCCCTTTTTGCATCCCGCGCAGTGGCCCGATACGGTCAGGCTTGTCGCTGCCCTTTACCGCATCGCCGTAATCATTTGCGAGATTAGAGAGGATTTGCAGCAGCCCGGCGGTGACAAGCGCCAGGCCTGCTACCAGCGGATCGAAATGACCCTGCCACCAGGCAAGCGTGGTACCGACAATAATGGCGGCAAAAGCCAGAGGAAGCGTTTTAGGGCGCAGACTTTCGAGCCACGCCTGTGTACGGCTGATATCAGTCATAGTTATTTAGCCAATAAAAATGGGGGCCATAGCCCCCATCAACAGTGATGAAAATGCATTGAACGCGATTATAGAATAAAACGGCTCAGATCTTCATCTGCCACTAACGCATCCAGGTGTTTGCCCACATAGTCTGCGTCAATGGTAATGCTTTGACCGTTAAGGTCGCTCGCATCATAAGAGATGTCTTCCATCAGGCGTTCCAGCACGGTGTGCAGACGACGCGCACCGATGTTCTCGGTGGTTTCGTTGACCTGCCACGCGGCCTGGGCGATGCGCTTGATACCGTCATCGGTAAATTCAATGTTCACGCCTTCGGTCGCCATCAGCGCTTTGTACTGTACGGTCACAGAAGCGTTTGGCTCAGTCAGGATACGTTCGAAATCTTCGGTGGTCAGCGCCTGCAACTCAACGCGGATTGGCAGACGACCCTGGAGTTCCGGGATCAGGTCAGACGGGCTGGCAATCTGGAACGCACCGGAGGCGATAAACAGAATGTGGTCAGTTTTAACCATGCCGTGCTTGGTGGAGACGGTGCATCCTTCCACCAGCGGCAGCAGGTCGCGCTGAACGCCTTCGCGGGAGACATCCGGGCCGGACGCGTTGCCGCGCTTACAGATTTTGTCGATTTCGTCGATAAACACGATACCGTGCTGCTCAACCGCGTCGATAGCGTCCTGTTTCAGCTCCTCCGGGTTAACCAGCTTCGCGGCTTCTTCTTCAATCAGCAGCTTCATCGCGTCTTTGATTTTCAGCTTACGCGCTTTCTGCTTCTGCCCGCCCAGGTTCTGGAACATGGACTGCAACTGGCTGGTCATCTCTTCCATGCCCGGAGGCGCCATAATTTCCACGCCCATTGGCGCGGCAGCGAGATCGATCTCAATCTCTTTATCGTCCAGCTCGCCTTCGCGCAGTTTTTTGCGGAATGCCTGACGCGCAGCAGAAGGTTCAGACTGCTGTTCAGCCTGTCCCCAGTTGTTTTTTGCCGGTGGGATCAGCACGTCGAGAATACGCTCTTCGGCCATCTCTTCGGCGCGATAGCGGTTTTTCTCAATCGCCTGGACGCGCACCATCTTAATCGCCGAATCGGTCAGATCGCGGATGATGGAGTCCACTTCTTTACCCACATAGCCCACTTCGGTGAACTTAGTGGCTTCAACTTTGATGAACGGCGCGTTAGCCAGTTTGGCCAGACGACGGGCGATTTCGGTTTTACCCACACCGGTCGGGCCGATCATCAGAATATTTTTTGGCGTCACTTCGTGGCGAAGCTCTTCGTCGAGCTGCATGCGACGCCAGCGGTTACGCAGTGCGATAGCCACGGAGCGCTTGGCATTGTCCTGGCCGATAATGTGTTTGTTCAGTTCGCTGACAATTTCGCGTGGGGTCATTTCAGACATGGGCGATCCTTACGCTTTAGACGGTAATTCTTCGATGGTGTGATTGTGGTTGGTATAGATGCAGATATCACCTGCAATATCCAACGCTTTCACCGCGATATCGCGCGCGTTCATGTCGGTATTTTCCAACAGCGCACGGGCTGCGGCCTGGGCGTACGGGCCGCCAGAGCCGATGGCAATCAGGTCGTTTTCAGGCTGAACTACGTCGCCGTTACCGGTGATGATCAGCGAGGCGTTTTCGTCAGCCACGGCCAGCAGCGCTTCGAGCTTGCGTAGCATGCGGTCGGTACGCCAGTCTTTTGCCAGCTCAACGGCGGCTTTCACCAGATGACCCTGATGCATTTCCAGTTTGCGTTCAAACAGTTCAAACAGCGTGAAGGCATCAGCCGTGCCGCCTGCGAAACCGGCGATCACTTTGTCGTTATAAAGACGACGTACTTTCTTCACGTTGCCTTTCATGACGGTATTACCCAGCGTGGCCTGGCCATCACCGGCAATTACCACCTGGCCGTTACGGCGTACACTTACTATTGTTGTCACGAGCAGACCCCCTGGTTACAGATTCGGGAAACAGAAGCCCTGAGCCTGTGCTCAGGGCTGAATTAAATGATAGATGGGGGGGATTTTGGGGGTTTCAACCCCCGGAGGCGAGTCGAATGCAGTTTGTGTGGCCAGCCACTTTCAAACGGGAAATGGTGCCATCGGCATTTTCTTTGCCTTTGACCGGTCCAATCACTACGCGATTCCAGCCGTTATTGGTGGTAATGCGTGAGTCAAATCCTTCAAATGCCAGCTGAGCACGCACCGTTTCTGCCTGTTCGGCGCCTTTAAACGAACCGCACTGAACCATCCAGCGGCGTTCATCTTTTTTCTCAGCCGTCTGCTTCGGCACCTCGGTCTCTTTGGTGACCGGCGCAGCCTGCTGCGTTTTTGGCTGTTGCGCAGTGGTATGCGCAGGCGTCTGCAACAGATCCTGATACGGCTGTGCCGTTTGCTTCTGCGGCTGCGCCTTCGGTTGCTGCTGGACAGGCTGAGTTTGTACGGTACGCGTCTGCTGCTGCGGTTGTGAACGCGGCTGCTGTACCGGCTGCGTCTGCGTCCACTGCTGCTGTTGCGTTTGCTGCTGAGCCTGACGCTGGCGCTGCAATGTTTGCTGACGCTGCGCCGGGGTTTGTTCGTTCCACGGCACTTCGTTCAACTGCGTAGGCTGCTGGCGCATGTCCGCCTGCATCTGAGCGAGCAATTGACGCTGTTCGTCCGTCAGCTGATCGGCATTCTTCACTTCACCCCCGGCAGAAGGCTCGGTAGGCGCACGTACGCCAGGCTGGCGGCTTTCCAGCTCTTTAATGTAGCGCCAGCGCTCTTCAGGCTTAGGAGGAAGGCCGTTGCCGACGACCTTGTTACCCTGAAGGGCTTCAGACTCTTCTTTTTTATGATGCGTAATGAAGTAGAGGCCGCCAATAAAGGCCACCAGCACGGCCGCAGCAATGGCGACCATGGCTGGGGAGACAGCAGACAGGCTACGTTGCTTGCTTTTTGAACTACTCTTTTTGCGTCGCGAAGGTGCCGGCTGGCCGCGACGTACATAATCTCGTTGTGCCACTATCGTTTCGCTGTATTTATTCGTTCGTCAGCCCGCCATGTTACTTAAGCGACGGGGCTTTGACCAGATAAGGGTGTCGAAAGGTATTTACTTTAAGTTAATGCCTGGGTAGAGCCGCGCACAATTAGCTCACAATCCAGTAGCCGTGACCCACTGCTAACTGTTTGACCGTGCAGCTGATCCAGCAAAAGCAGCATCGCTTCCCGGCCAATGTCATACCGCGGCTGTGCAACGGTCGAAAGCGGCGGATCGCAAAACTCCGAAAGCGAAATATTATCAAAACCGATTATCGACAGGTCCTGCGGCACACGCAGGCCGTGACGTTTGGCGTAGGATAACGCCCCTAGCGCCATCACGTCGCTGTGGCAGAAGACCGCGGTAGGCGGTTCTGGCAAGGCCAGCAATTTTTCCAGCGCCTGCCCGCCCGCTTCAAAGGTGAAATCACCGCGCGCAATGTAGTGCGGATCGACGATAGCCCCGGTACGGCGCAGCGCCTGAACGTAGCCTTGCAAGCGGTAATGACACAGCGGCATCTCTTCTGGTCCGGCGATACAACCGATGCGCTTATGCCCCAGTTCCTGAAGATAGTTCACGGCGTTGAACGCGGCGGTGAGGTTATCGATATGAACGGTTGGCAGCTCCAGCTCCGGCGCGAATTCGTTCGCCATGACCATCGGCGGTAAATTGCGCTGTTCTTCAATGCTGGCATCAAACGGCAGGCGTGAGCCAAGCAGCAGCATGCCATCAATCTGCTTGGTGATGATCAGGTCGATGAACGTTTTTTCCTGCTGGTTCTGGTGGGCACAATCGCCAATCAGCACCAGATAGCCCTGGGCGGCGGCCGTGACTTCAATGCCGCGGATGATTTCGCTGAAGAAGGGATCGCAGATGTCCGGCACGATCACCAGGATGGTGCGGGATTCGTTGCGTTTTACGTTACGCCCCATGGCTTGCGGAAAATAACCGACCTCAAGCGCCGCCTTTTCAACCCGGTTTCGGGTCGCCTGGGAGACTTTGTCAGGGTTCATCAATGCGCGGGACACGGTTGCTGTTGAGACTTGTGCTTTCTCGGCAACGTCTTTCATGGTCGCCGAGGCAACCTCTTTCCTGGACTTCAACGTCTTCTCCTCGCCTGAACACCGAACTGCGGACCGCACCATTTTTACAGATAGTTAATGGAATCGGTTACAGAATTTTCATAAAAAGTGTGAGGCGCATTAAATTTTTCGATCCGTCTTCAGCCTTCAATCGGATCGACGTCCAGAACCCACTTCACTTTTCGCGCTTCCGGCAGGGTATTGATCAGCGCCAGCGTGCCGCTGACGATCTGCTGTAAACGGATACGCGAGGGGTGCTGAAGTAAGAGTTGCCAGCGGAAACGGCCGCCGCGTTTCGGGGCGAGCGCGGGTACCGGGCCTAAAATCCACAGCTGATTATCCACCAGTGGGCTGGCTTGCAGGAGGTTTCTCAGCTGTTGCAGGAACAGCGGCGCCTGCTGGTTATTATGGTCTTCCGCACGGATGATAACGTGGCTGGTCCACGGGGGAAGCTGCATCGTCTGACGTTCGGCCAGCGCCTGGTCCGCGAAGGCGTCATAGCCTTTGTGCAGCAGGGTTTGCAGCAGCGGATGTTCAGGGTGGTGCGTTTGCAGCACCACCTCGCCCTGCTTACCCGCTCGACCAGCGCGACCGGCAACCTGGGTATAAAGCTGGGCGAAACGCTCGGCGGAGCGAAAATCCGCGGAGAACAGCGCGCCGTCGACGTCCAGCAGGGCGACCAGCGTCACGTCCGGGAAGTGGTGCCCTTTCGCCAGCATCTGAGTACCAATCAGGATACGCGCGCCGCCACGATGTACTTCCGCCAGTTGCTGCTCAAGCGCCCCTTTACGGCTGGTGGTATCCCTGTCGATACGGGAGATGGGCACATCCGGGAAGAAGGGCGCGAGCGCCTGTTCAAGCTGTTCCGTTCCCAGACCGACCGGCACGATGTGCGTTGAGCCGCAGGACGGGCACTGACGGGGGACCGGACGCTGGCTGTCGCAGTGGTGGCAGCGCAAATGGCGCTGAGCCTGGTGGAAGGTGTAGTAGTGATCGCAGCGCGGGCACTCCGCGATCCAGCCGCAGTCGTGGCACAGCAGCGCAGGCGCAAAGCCGCGGCGGTTCAGGAACAGGATCACCTGGTTGCCCGCCTGCAAATGCTGACGCATGCGGCTAATCAGCGCAGGCGCTAACCCGGCCTGCACCTGCTGACCTTTCAGATCCAGCACATGCTGAATGGCCGGGCGGGCATTTCCCGCGCGGCGCGTCAGGCGCAGCATGTGGTATTTACGCTGGCGAACGTTGTGCAGCGTTTCAAGCGCGGGGGTGGCAGACCCGAGAATAATGGGGATTTGCTCGCTGTGGGCGCGGTATACGGCTAAGTCGCGGGCGTGATAGCGCCAGCCTTCCTGCTGTTTATAGGAGCTGTCATGCTCTTCATCGATCACGATAACGCCGAGATTTTTAAACGGCGTAAACAGCGATGAACGGGTGCCGATCACAATCGCCGCTTCGCCGTTTTTCGCTTTCAGCCAGGCGCTGAGGCGCTCGCTGTCGTTCAGGCCGGAGTGCAGAACCTCAACGGGCGCATTAAAACGTTCACGGAAACGCGCGATGGTTTGCGGCGTCAGGCCGATTTCCGGCACCATCACCAGCGCCTGTTTGCCCTGCGCGAGCACGTTTTCCAGCACGCTCAGATACACTTCGGTTTTACCGGAGCCGGTGACGCCCGCCAGCAGCCAGGCGGAAAAACGATCGGCAGCGCTGTGAATCGCGCCTACGGCGGTGGCCTGCTCGGTATTCAGACGCAGACGATCGCCCGAGACGGAAAAGCCGTCGCGCCAGTCGTGAAGGGCAGGTGCTTCACTGGCCAGCTCGCTCAGCCCTTTCTTCCTTAATGCCTGCAACGCGGTTTCGCTTACCTCAAGCTCGTCGACCTGATGGCGCCAGATTTTTCCCTGGCGCAGCGCGGCCAACGCCTGCTGCTGTTTTTGCGAGCGCTTCAGGCTGTTAATGTCCACCGCCTGGCCCTGCTCGGTGGCAAACCAGTACCACATTGGCGCGTGGCTGGCGCTCTTACCCTGGCGCAGCATAATGGGCAGGGCATGGAACAGGACATCGCCAATCGGATGATGATAATAATCTGCCGCCCACAGCAGCAGTCGCCAGGTGCTGGTGGAGTAAACCGGCTCGCTGTCCAGCACCTCAACAACCGATTTCAGCTCGTTAAGCGGCAGTTCGCTTTTATTACTGACGGACACCACGATCCCCACGCGCTGCTGTTTGCCAAACGGCACGGTCACGCGACAGCCCGCTTTGGCGCTCATGCTGTCGGGCAGCAGGTAGTCAAAGGTGCGGGGAAGCGGAACGGGCAGGGCAACGTGAGCGACGGGCATCGAATCTTCCTGACTTGAAAAGTGGCGCGTTAGTATACACATTAGTGAAAGCGGCGTGCGGATCAGTTTGCATACGTTGGTCAAATTCTGTATGATTCGCCGCCTTTGGTGTATTTTACGCCAAAGAACTTACATTCAACATCGCGTGGTGTCTGGCGTTAGGGCTGGAAGAGCGACGCGGCCTTAACTGAGGTTCTCCCATGAAAAAAGATATTCACCCGAAATACGAAATGATTACTGCAAACTGCTCTTGCGGTAACTCTATCCAGATCCGCTCTACCGTGGGTCACGATCTGAACCTGGACGTGTGCGGCAAATGCCACCCGTTCTACACTGGTAAGCAGCGTGATGTTGCAACCGGTGGCCGTGTTGACCGCTTCAACAAGCGTTTCAGCATCCCGGGCGCTAAATAAGCATCCAGAAGAAACCGCCTCCGGGCGGTTTTTTTGTGCCTGTAATATCTCTCCTGAATTAATTCTGTATTTATATTTTCTCTTCAAATATATATTTTAATTTTTCCGAAAAATAATCACCGTGTCTTAATATATTCCTATTTATACGGATAGTGAGCTTTATCTCTGTATTCTTGGCCTGTTTGCCATTTTATTGCCGGATATGGCAATAAATAAAAGGTTTCCCTCTGGGTGTAAAATTACACTGCGCTCGACATAAATTCTTATTTGCCATTTCAACAGCGATGGCTTTCAGGGTGTATTTACTTTGAGGGAAAAAGGATGAAACTGAAGCAACTTTTATTCGTGCTTCCATTACTATCGTGCGCGGCGCAGGCGGGATATGTTGATTACCGACACGAGTATTACGACGATGGACGTAACTATGACCGTGTATACATGTCACACCGTTTCGGGACGGGCTTTGGTGTGGCCGTAGAGGCCGTCTCACGCTCAGACGAAAAGCAATCTAATGATGCGCTCAATAATATGGAGAGTAACAGCAACGAATATACTGCCAGCTACCAGTTTACCTGGCAGGGATTTATCTGGCAGCCGGGTGTCGCGGTTGAAATGGGTGACGACATGGCTATTTATAAACCCTATTTACGCGTACAGTATAATATTAATGACAGCTGGTGGACGGCGTTCCGTTATCGTACCGAATATACCCGCCGTAATGCAGACGGTAAAGATGACAGACTGGTATATCGCCCGGAAATGTGGCTGGGATATAATATTGATAACTGGATGTTTGAGCTGAACGGAATTTATAAATTCGCCGACAACGAAGATCTGTATAACAACAAAAAAGAGGATTACGAATATAACTTCCGCGTGGCGTATAACATCGATTCGTGGGTGCCATTCGTGGAGGTGGGTAATGTCTCTTCCGGCTATAACACTGCTACCACTGACGACCGACAAACGCGTCTGCGTGTCGGCTTAGGTTACAACTTCTGAGAAACCATCCCGCTGAGCACCCTCAGCGGGACCGCATCGCTGTTAGTATTCCCAGGTCTCCGGGTCGATACCCAGTTCACGCATGATCACCTTCGCCTCTTCCGGGATTTCGTCACTGCGTTCTTTACGCAGATCGTCATCGTTCGGCAACGGTTGGCCGGTAAACGCATGCAGGAACGCTTCGCACAGCAGTTCGCTGTTAGTGGCGTGACGCAGGTTGTTCACCTGACGACGCGTACGTTCATCGGTGAGGATCTTCAACACCTTCAGAGGAATGGACACCGTGATTTTCTTGACTTGCTCACTCTTCTTACCGTGCTCAGCGTATGGGCTGATATATTCGCCGCTCCATTCAGCCATGAGATACCTTTAATCCTCTCAGTCATTAATCTAAAGGTGCAAAACCCGTAACCATCAGTTTTGAACCGTAATCTTGCGTAGTTTACCGTAGAGACGATACCGAGGCACGGATATTGCCGCTGTAGCGTGTCCTAAAGCATATAATTTTAACGGCTATTTGCGCATTGCTCAATCTATACGCAAAGAAGTTTAGATGTCCAGATGTATTGACGTCCATACTTTCAATGTTTACTCTGGTGCCTGACTTTTCACCTCATTCGCCAGGAAGCCTCACCATGACGCGTAAACAGGCCACCATCGCAGTGCGTAGCGGATTGAATGATGACGAGCAGTACGGCTGCGTTGTCCCGCCAATTCATCTCTCCAGTACCTATAATTTCACCGGATTTAATGAACCTCGCGCGCATGACTACTCGCGTCGCGGCAATCCTACGCGCGACGTCACCCAGCGAGCGCTGGCGGAACTGGAAGGCGGCGCAGGGGCGGTATTAACCAATACCGGCATGTCTGCCATTCACCTGGTAACCACAGTGTTCCTGAAACCTGGCGATCTGCTGGTGGCACCACACGACTGTTACGGCGGCAGCTATCGTCTGTTTGATAGCCTGGCGAAACGTGGCTGCTACCGTGTGCTGTTTGTCGATCAAAACGACGAACAGGCGCTGAAACAGGCGCTTGCCGAGCAGCCGAAGCTGGTTCTGGTGGAAAGTCCAAGCAATCCATTGTTGCGCGTAGTCGATATTGCGAAAATTTGTCAGCTCGCAAGGGATGCGGGAGCGATAAGTGTAGTGGATAATACGTTCCTCAGTCCGGCCCTTCAGAACCCACTGGCACTGGGTGCCGATCTGGTGTTGCATTCATGCACGAAATATCTGAACGGCCATTCTGACGTGGTGGCGGGCGTGGTGATTGCCAAAGATCCCGACGTTGTCACCGAACTGGCATGGTGGGCCAATAACATTGGCGTCACCGCGGGCGCGTTCGACAGCTATTTGCTGCTGCGCGGTATTCGCACGCTATCACCGCGTATGGACGTGGCGCAGCGTAATGCCCAGGCGATCGTGGATTTCCTGAAAAACCAGCCGCTGGTGAAAAAGCTTTATCACCCGTCGCTGCCGGAAAACCAGGGGCACGAGATTGCCGCGCGCCAACAGAAAGGATTTGGCGCGATGTTAAGTTTTGAACTGGACGGTGACGAGCAAACGCTGCGTCGCTTCCTGAGCGGGTTGTCATTGTTTACGCTGGCGGAATCCTTAGGGGGAGTAGAAAGCTTGATCTCCCACGCCGCAACCATGACGCACGCAGGTATGGCACCCGAAGCACGTGCCGCCGCCGGGATTTCCGAGACGCTGCTGCGTATCTCGACCGGTATTGAAGATTCTGAAGATTTAATTGCCGATCTGGAAAATGGCTTCCGGGTCGCAGCCAAGGGGTAATCATGAGTGTGATAGCGCAGGCAGGGGCGAAGGGTCGTCAGCTGCACAAGTTTGGTGGTAGTAGTCTTGCTGATGTGAAATGTTACCTGCGTGTCGCAGGGATCATGACCGAGTATTCACAGCCGGGGGACATGATGGTTGTCTCTGCGGCAGGCAGCACCACCAACCAGTTGATTAGCTGGCTGAAACTGAGCCAGACCGATCGCCTCTCTGCGCATCAGGTGCAACAGTCCTTACGTCGTTACCAGAGCGAACTGATTGCCGGTTTGCTGCCTGCGGACGTGGCGGACGGGCTGATTAGCGCTTTTACGCACGACCTTGAGCGTCTGGCCGCTCTGCTGGACAGCGGCATTACCGATGCGGTGTATGCCGAAGTGGTTGGCCACGGTGAAGTGTGGTCTGCGCGCCTGATGGCCGCCGTGCTGCAACACCTGGGTGTGGAAGCCGCCTGGCTCGACGCGCGTGATTTCCTGCGTGCCGAACGTGCCGCGCAGCCGCAGGTGGACGAAGGGTTGTCCTACCCGCTGCTGCAACAGCTGCTGGTGCAACATCCCGGTAAACGTATTGTCGTCACCGGCTTTATCAGCCGCAGCAATGCCGGCGAAACCGTTCTGCTGGGCCGTAACGGCTCTGACTACTCGGCAACACAGATTGGTGCCCTGGCGGGCGTGTCCCGCGTCACCATCTGGAGCGACGTGGCCGGTGTGTACAGCGCGGACCCGCGCAAAGTGAAAGATGCCTGCCTGCTGCCGCTGCTGCGTCTCGACGAAGCGAGCGAGCTGGCGCGTCTGGCGGCCCCGGTGCTGCACGCGCGCACGCTACAGCCGGTTTCCGGCAGCGACATCGACCTGCAACTACGCTGTAGTTACACGCCGGATCAGGGTTCCACCCGCATCGAGCGCGTGCTGGCATCCGGTACGGGCGCGCGCATTGTCACCAGCCACGATGACATCTGCCTGATTGAGTTCCAGGTGCCTGCGGGCCAGGATTTCAAACTGGCGCACAAAGATATCGACACCATCCTGAAACGTGCTCAGGTGCGTCCGCTGGCCGTTGGCGTGCATAACGATCGCCAGCTGTTGCAGTTCTGCTATACCGCCGAAGTGGTGGACAGCGCCCTGAAAATGCTGGATGAAGCGGGCCTGCCGGGCGAGCTTCGCCTGCGTCAGGGGCTGGCGCTGGTGGCGATGGTGGGCGCGGGCGTCACCCGTAACCCGCTCCACTGCCACCGCTTCTGGCAGCAGCTGAAAGGCCAGCCGGTGGAGTTCACCTGGCAATCAGAAGAGGGCATCAGCCTGGTTGCCGTTCTGCGTAAAGGGCCAACCGAAAGCCTGATTCAGGGCCTGCATACCTCCCTGTTCCGTGCGGAAAAACGCATCGGCCTGGTGCTGTTTGGTAAAGGCAACATCGGTTCCCGCTGGCTGGAGCTGTTCGCCCGCGAACAGGTCACGCTCTCGGCGCGTACCGGGTTCGAATTCATTCTCGCAGGCGTGGTGGACAGCCGCCGCAGCCTGCTGAACTACGAAGGGCTGGATGCCAGCCGCGCGCTGGCCTTCTTTAATGATGAAGCCGTCGAGCAAGATGAAGAGTCGCTGTTCCTGTGGATGCGTGCGCACCCGTATGACGATCTGGTAGTGCTGGATGTGACCGCCAGCGAGCAGCTGGCCGATCAGTATCTGGATTTCGCCAGCCACGGGTTCCACGTCATCAGCGCCAACAAGCTGGCGGGCGCGAGCAGCACTGATAAATATCGCCAGATCCACGACGCGTTCGAAAAAACGGGTCGTCACTGGCTGTATAACGCCACCGTTGGCGCAGGTCTGCCGGTTAACCATACCGTGCGCGACCTGATTGAAAGCGGCGACAGCATTCTGGCGCTGAGCGGGATCTTCTCCGGCACGCTCTCCTGGCTGTTCCTGCAATTTGACGGCACCGTGCCGTTCACCGACCTGGTGGATCAGGCGTGGCAGCAGGGTTTAACCGAGCCGGATCCGCGCGTTGACCTTGCCGGTAAAGACGTGATGCGCAAGCTGGTGATCCTGGCGCGTGAAGCCGGCTACGACATTGAGCCGGGTCAGGTACGCGTTGAGTCGCTGGTGCCTGCGGGCTGCGAGGAAGGGTCCGTCGATCACTTCTTCGAGAACGGCGACGAGCTGAACGAGCAGATGGTGCAACGTCTGGAAGCAGCTAACGAGATGGGGCTGGTGCTGCGTTACGTGGCGCGCTTCGAGGCGAACGGTAAAGCGCGCGTGGGCGTGGAGGCGGTGCGTCCTGAACATCCGCTGGCGGCGCTCCTGCCATGCGACAACGTCTTCGCCATCGAAAGCCGCTGGTACCGCGATAACCCGCTGGTGATCCGTGGCCCGGGCGCGGGACGCGATGTCACCGCCGGAGCCATTCAGTCCGACATTAATCGTCTGGCTAAGCTGCTGTAACGTCTGCATTTCCCTCTCCCTGTGGGAGAGGGACAGGGTGAGGGTATCAGACCGCACTCACCCCCATCATGAATGCCCTTCATCTTCCCTGAACAAACCTCACCGTTAATGTTGATTATTTCTGTTGACGTCATCCCGCTTTTCCGTCATTTTTACATCTGGACGTCTAAACGTATAGAAGTTCACAACACAACAGACAATGACACGCGATTGATAGGGGTAGGGTATGAGCTTTTTTCACGCCAACCAGCGGGAAGCACTGAACCAGAGCCTGGCCGAAGTAAACGGCCAGATTAACGTCTCTTTTGAATTTTTCCCGCCGCGCACCAGTGAAATGGAGCAAACCCTGTGGAGCTCTATCGATCGCCTGAGCAGCCTCAAGCCGAAGTTCGTCTCCGTGACCTACGGCGCCAACTCCGGTGAGCGTGACCGCACGCACAGCATCATTAAGGGCATTAAAGACCGAACCGGTCTGGAAGCGGCGCCGCACCTGACCTGTATCGACGCCACCCGTGATGAACTGCGCGCCATTGCCCAGGACTACTGGAATAACGGCATTCGCCACATTGTGGCCCTGCGCGGCGACCTCCCGCCAGGCAGCGGTAAGCCAGAGATGTTTGCCGCCGATCTGGTCGGCCTGCTGAAAGACGTTGCCGACTTTGATATCTCCGTGGCCGCCTACCCTGAAGTTCACCCGGAAGCCAAAAGTGCCCAGGCGGATCTGCTCAACCTGAAGCGTAAAGTGGAGGCTGGTGCTAACCGTGCGATTACTCAGTTCTTCTTTGACGTTGAAAGCTACCTGCGCTTTCGTGACCGCTGCGTCTCGGCAGGTATTGATGTCGAAATCATCCCTGGTATTCTGCCGGTCTCGAACTTCAAACAGGCGAAGAAATTCGCGGATATGACCAACGTGCGCATTCCGCTGTGGATGTCCAAAATGTATGAAGGGCTGGACGACGACCCGGAAACCCGCAAGCTGGTGGGGGCCAATATCGCGATGGACATGGTGAAGATTTTAAGCCGCGAAGGGGTGAAAGATTTCCATTTCTATACCCTGAATCGCGCGGAAATGAGCTATGCCATTTGCCATACGCTCGGTGTTCGCCCGGCGCTGTAAAGTAAAAAGCCCTCATAAAACGAGGGCTTTTTAATCGAACAGAGAGTTAAAAGGTATTAGCTATCGAATCTGTGGATTAATTCAACTATCTCTTATCGCTAGTGGTGTATATCGTAACGGTAACACTGTAAAGGGAGCATAGCGATGAGCATGTCAGACGAGACCAATAACGCGGCATCCGCCGGCAAATGTCCGTTCCACCAGGGCGGCGTCGATCACAGCGCGGGTGCAGGTACCGGCAGCAAAGATTGGTGGCCGAAACAACTCCGCATCGATCTTCTAAACCAACATTCCAACCGTTCGAACCCGCTGGGTGAAGACTTCGACTACCGCAAAGAATTCAGCAAGCTCGACTATTCCGCCCTTAAGGGCGATCTCAAAGCCCTTTTAACCGACTCACAACCGTGGTGGCCTGCCGACTGGGGAAGCTATGCGGGCCTGTTTATTCGTATGGCCTGGCACGGTGCGGGTACCTATCGCTCCGTTGACGGTCGCGGCGGCGCGGGGCGCGGCCAGCAACGTTTTGCGCCGCTGAACTCCTGGCCTGATAACGTCAGCCTGGATAAGGCTCGCCGTCTGCTGTGGCCAGTTAAGCAAAAATACGGACAAAAAATCTCCTGGGCCGACCTGTTTATCCTCGCGGGTAACGTGGCGCTGGAGAACTCCGGCTTCCGCACTTTTGGTTTCGGTGCCGGGCGTGAAGACGTCTGGGAACCGGATCTGGACGTGAACTGGGGCGATGAAAAAGCCTGGCTGACCCACCGTGACCCGGAAGCGCTGGCGAAGCGCCCGCTTGCGGCCACTGAAATGGGCCTGATTTACGTTAACCCCGAAGGGCCAAACGCCAGCGGTGAACCGCTGTCTGCGGCGGCGGCGATCCGCGCTACCTTTGGCAACATGGGCATGAACGACGAAGAGACCGTCGCGCTGATTGCAGGCGGCCATACGCTCGGTAAAACGCACGGCGCAGGCGAAGCCACGCATGTGGGCACTGACCCGGAAGCGTCACCGATTGAAGCGCAGGGCCTGGGCTGGGCCAGCACGCACGGCACCGGTATTGGCGCTGACGCCATCACTTCCGGGCTGGAAGTTATCTGGTCTCAAACCCCGACCCAGTGGAGCAACTACTTCTTCGAGAACCTGTTCAAATACGAATGGGTGCAGACGCGTAGCCCGGCGGGCGCCATTCAGTTTGAAGCCGTGGATGCGCCGGAAATTATGCCTGACCCGTTCGACCCGTCGAAAAAACGCAAGCCAACCATGCTGGTCACCGACCTGACGCTGCGTTTTGATCCGGAATTCGAGAAAATTTCCCGTCGCTTCCTGAACGATCCGCAGGCCTTCAACGAAGCCTTTGCGCGCGCGTGGTTCAAGCTGACCCATCGCGATATGGGGCCAAAAGCGCGGTACATTGGCCCGGAAGTGCCGAAAGAAGATTTGATTTGGCAGGATCCGCTGCCTCAGCCGGTGTTCCATCCGACGCAGGAAGATATTGAAAGCCTGAAAGCGGAAATCGCGGCCTCTGGTCTCTCCGTGAGCGAGCTGGTTTCCGTGGCCTGGGCGTCGGCATCGACCTTCCGCGGCGGCGACAAGCGTGGCGGCGCTAACGGCGCGCGTCTGGCGCTGGCGCCTCAGCGCGACTGGGATGTGAACGCCGCGGCGGTACGGGCGTTACCGGCTCTGGAAGCTATTCAGCGCACCACTAATAAAGCCTCACTGGCCGATATCATCGTGCTGGCAGGTGTTGTGGGCGTTGAGCAGGCGGCGAAAGCGGCAGGCGTTTACGTCAACGTACCGTTTACCCCAGGCCGCGTAGATGCGCGTCAGGACCAGACGGACATCGAGATGTTTAACCTGCTCGAACCGGTTGCCGACGGTTTCCGCAACTACCGTGCGCAGGTGGATGTGTCCACCACCGAGTCGCTGCTGATCGACAAAGCCCAGCAGCTGACCCTGACCGCGCCGGAACTGACGGTGCTAATCGGCGGTCTGCGCGTACTGGGTGCAAACTTCGATGGCAGCAAGAATGGCGTGTTTACCAACCGCGAGGGCGTGCTGAGCAACGACTTCTTCGTTAATCTGCTGGATATGAACACCCAGTGGAAAGCGACCGATGACTCAAACGAGCTGTTTGCCGGTAGCGATCGCGCCAGCGGAGAAGTGAAATACACCGCCACCCGCGCCGATCTGGTCTTCGGTTCAAACGCCGTCCTGCGTGCGCTGGCCGAAGTTTACGCCAGCAGTGATGCACACGAGAAGTTTGTCCGTGATTTTGTTGCCGCGTGGGCGCGAGTGATGGATTTGGACCGGTTTGACGTGAAGTAACCCATGTGCCGGGTGGCGGCTACGCCTTACCCGGCCTACAAATTAAAGTGCCATGTAGGCCGGGTAAGCGCAGCGCCACCCGGCTTTTTTCGTTACTCCCACTCCTGCAAGAATCGCTGTCCATACTGGTCGGCCACCAGCAGCGCCGCATAGACCTGATCCGGCGTGACGCCGCCAGGCATGTTGTGAATGGTTTCACCTTCGGCGCAGGACGCTTCCGCGATCAGCCGCATTTTGGCCGGAATATCCTCTTTGATGTTCAGCTGCGCCAGGGTGACCGGCAGCCCAACGCTGTGGCAAAGCGCGGCGACGGTCTCAATTTCTTCAACCGGCGCGTTCTCCAGTACCAGCTGTGTCAGCGTGCCGAACGCGACCTTTTCACCATGGTAAAAATGATGCGCATCCGGCACCGCCGTCATGCCGTTGTGAATGGCATGCGCCGCCGCCAGCCCGCCGCTTTCAAAGCCCACCCCGCTGAGATAGGTGTTGGCTTCGATAATGCGTTCCAGCGCCGGTGTGACGACATGCTGCTCTGCCGCCAGCATCGCTTTCTCGCCCTCTTCAACCAGCGTGTTGTAGCACAGCTCTGCCAGCGCTAACGCTGCCTGCGTGCACTTGCCACCCGCCATGGTCGTGGCGCCGCTGCGCGAACAGGCGCGCGCTTCAAACCAGGTTGCCAGTGCATCGCCAATCCCGGCGGCCAGCAGGCGCGCAGGTGCGCCTGCCACCACTTTGGTATCGACAATCACCATGTTCGGGTTGTGCGGCAGCATCAGGTAGCGATCGAACTCACCGCTGTCGGTATAAATCACGGAGAGGGCGCTGCACGGCGCATCGGTGGAGGCAATGGTCGGGGCAATAGCCACCGGGACGTCCATAAAGTGCGCCAGCGCTTTGGCGGTATCCAGCGTTTTTCCGCCGCCGATACCCAGCACCGCCAGGCAGTCGGCGCTGTCGGCCAGCTTTTTCAGGCGATCGATTTCATTTTGCGAACATTCACCACCAAAGGGTGCAATTTCGGCATGGAGTCCGGCTTTTTTAAAACTCTGACGCAGGGTTTCTTCAGCAAAACCCAGCACAAATTTATCGCCCACCACCAGCCAGCGATTCGCCAGCGGCTTTAGGTAGTCGCCGAGGCGAGTAAGAACATCTGCACCCTGGATGTATTTCCCCGGCGATTGAATAATACGGTCCATAACATTTCTCCCTTAGAGGTTGAGGTTACCAAACGCGTTTTTCCAGTCCTGCTCGAACTTCTCTATGGCTGACTCTACCGCTGGCGTGCCGAGCATTTGTTGCGCTACGTCTAAGGGAAGCGTGATTGCCTCACATCCTGCCAACAGGCAATCCAGCGCCTGGCGCGGCGTTTTAAAGCTGGCAGCCAGCACCATGCTCTTTGGCGTATGTTGTTCCAGCAGAGATTGCAGCTCCTGTACCGTGCGAATGCCGTCACCGCCCTGCGCATCGACGCGGTTGACGTACGGCGCAACGTATTTCGCGCCTGCCAGCGCGGCCAGTAAACCCTGAGCGGCGCTGTAAACGGCGGTGCCCAGCGTGGTAATACCCTCTCTTTTCAGCTCTTTAATGGCGATAAGCCCCTGCGCGGTGACCGGAATTTTCACCACAATACCCGGGATGGCGTTACTCAGGCGTTTGGCCTCCGCCACCATGCCTTCGGCGTCGCGGCTCATGGTTTGAGCAAACAGCATGCCCTCCGGCCCGATGGCTTGTTGCAGCCGCGGCAGCACGTCCCAGATGGATTCACGGCTGGCGGCAATGATGCTTGGGTTGGTGGTGACGCCCGCAATGGGAAAAATGCGCGCCAGGCGTTCAACTTCCGCTACGTTGGCGGTATCCAGGTACAGTTCCATCACTCTTCCTCGTTTTACAGTTTTAATTCGTGTTGTAGCAGGGAAGCAATCGCCTCCCCTGAGCTGGCGTTAACCAGCGCATTGCGGAAATCCTCATGCATGATGCGGCGTGCCAGTCGGGAGAAAATACGCATATGCTGATCGCCCGCGGCGTGTTTATTCAGCGTTAGCATGATGATGAATTGTGCTTCTTCATCTCCCCACATGACGGGGGCTTTCAGGCGTGCAACGCTAATGGTGGATTGCTCAATGTGCTCCGATTTGCTGTGCGGGATAGCAAAGCTAAAGCCGAGCCCGGTGGAGAAGACCGCTTCGCGTGCCCACAGATCGGCCTCCAGCTTGCGTGGGTAGCGGCAACGTCCTGCGAGCAGCAGGTTATCGGTCATTCCTTTCATGACCTCTTCTTTGCTGTTCCAGTCATTGTCCAGTGAAATGCAGCGAGGTGTAACCAGAGGTGTGTCCTGCTGATTCATGCGGAACTGCGCCAGCAGGTGCTCCACTTCAAGTGAGGTGCGACACGCCATGGCCTGATTCAGCAACTGGCGGCAGGCGCGGCTATTAAGCTGAGCCAGACGCCTTTTGGTTGCCGGAATAGCGGGCGACCCCATGCTCAGCTCGTCCAAACCGAGACCCACCAGCAATGGCAACACCGAGCCTTTTGCACCCAGTTCGCCGCACAGGCCAATCCATTTCCCCTGGCGATGGACGGCTTGTACCGCGTAATCCAGCGCCCTCAGGAAGGCCGGGTTCAGGCTGTTGTAATGGCGTGTGACTTTGGCGTTATCGCGATCAACAGCCAGCAGATACTGCGTCAGGTCATTGCTACCGATGCTAAAGAAATCAATCTCTTCGCAACACTGGTCGATGATAAACATCACCGAAGGGACTTCCAGCATGATGCCAAGCGGGATTTTCTCATCAAACGGAATATGCTCAGCGCGGAGCTGTTGTTTCGCTTCGGCAAGTTTCTCTTTCACCCACAGGATCTCTTCCATGGAAGAGATCATCGGGATCATGATCTTCAGGCTGCCGTGAGCAGAGGCGCGCAGGATCGCCCGAAGCTGGGTGGTGAAAAGCACTGCATACTCTTCGTAAATACGTACGGCGCGGTAACCGAGGAACGGGTTATTTTCGGCCGGGATCTTCAGGTACTCTACCGGCTTATCGCCGCCGATATCCATGGTCCGCACGATGATGCTGCGCCCGTTTGCACTTTCCAGTGCCTGACAGAAAATGTTGTAGAGCTCGTTTTCACCGGGCGCGCTGCTGCGGTCCATATAAAGCATTTCGGTGCGAAACAGGCCAACGCCCTCGGCGCCGTTCTCAAAGGCTGCCTGCGCTTCCACCGCATGGGCGATGTTCGCGGCAATCTCAACCCGCAGGCCGTCGGCGGTTCTGGCTTCCCGGTCCAGCCAGATGCCCTGCTGCTCGCGTAGTGCCTGTTGTACCCGTGCTTCCTGTCGGTAGTAGCGCGCCACCGCATCGCTGGCATCGACCACGACGGCACCAGCATTGCCATCGATAAATACGGATTGATTGCGCCACTGCAGCAGGCTTTCATTGTCGACGCCCACCAGCGTCGGAATATTAAAGGAACGTGCAAGGATAACGGTATGCGAGGTTGTTCCACCGCTTTTTAACAGCAGCCCTTTTAGCAAGGTTTTATCCAGTTCCAGGAACTGGCCGGGCGTGAGGTCGTCAGCAAGGCAGACGCTCGGCTGCGTCAGTTGCCCCGGAGACGGGAAACGCGCTTCACCGTAGATATGCTGTAAAAGCTGATAGCAGACGTCGCGTACGTCCAGCACACGCTCCTGCAAATACGTGCTGCTGGAACGAGAGAACGTATCGCAGAAATGGTTCGCCGTGGCGATGATGGCCTGAGCGCAGCTTAAGCCCCGGTTGACCCCTGACAGGAGGTGCTGGCGCAGCGAGGTATCCGTAGCCAGCGAACGATGGGCTTCAAGAATGGCGCTGGCGGTGCTGTCGCTGTCCAGCGCGCGCAGCTCAATGTTTTTCACCAGCAGGGTGAGACCATTATCCAGTGCTAACTGCTCATCTCCTTCGTCTTTCGCTTCGGCTAAATCTGACAGTGCGTTGAGATCCAGCGAGGCCAGCAAGGTCAACACGCCCTGGGCGCTACCGCTGCAAACGGGCAGGGCGCGGAAAAGCGTTGGATTAAGGCGCGCGAGGGATTCTGGCAGCGGATCGCGCTCAATATTAATGGCTTCTGCGAGCGGCGCATCACAGTGTGGGAACTCTTCCCGGAGCCATTGTTCCAGTTGCTGATAGGCGTTCTGCTCATCTTCACCTTGGATCACCAGACGACAGGCATCGCCTGCCAGCGTATCGGTGCCAATGACTGCCAGTGCGCTCTTGGCATTCCCTTTACGGTCTGTGCGCAGGTTGTGCCATTCGATTTGCGAGATAAACGTATTGCACAGCGTTTCCACATGACTTGCCGGACGCGCGTGAACACCGTTGGGTAATTCACAGGTAAATTCCACTACGAGAGCCATACACACTCCTGAAATCAATCCTCATTCATTGGGCAACAGCATACGAGTGTGTTGATGACGCGCGCCATGTGACAAATCTGCCAAAAGCTGGACAAATGTAATGTCACGTGGAAAGTGAGATTTGACTCACAGGTTGTGGTCCTTTGTCTTATGCGTAACGTCTATCAGAAATGTCGAGGCGGATCGCATTTTTATTTCGACATTACAAAAATCCAGTAAATGGCCTTTTTGTCTCCTGTCCGCCGTCTTCCTGATTGCCTATTGTTTGCCACAACATCTTTATGGTTTTAGGCCAGGAGCGACATATGAAAGAGTTGGTGCATATTCTCAAGAACACGCGGCAGCATCTGATGACTGGGGTGTCGCACATGATCCCGTTTGTGGTCTCGGGCGGCATTTTGCTGGCGGTTTCGGTCATGTTGTATGGCAAAGGCGCGGTGCCCGATGCCGCAACTGATCCCAACCTGAAAAAGCTCTTTGATATCGGCGTGGTGGGGTTAACGCTGATGGTGCCATTCCTCGCCGCCTATATCGGCTACTCCATTGCAGAACGTGCCGCGCTGGCTCCCTGTGCAATTGCCGCCTGGGTGGGCAACAGCTTCGGTGCCGGGTTCTTTGGCGCGATTATCGCCGGGATTTTCGGTGGGATTGTCGTTTGGTACTTGAAAAAACTGCCGGTCCCGAAAGTGCTGCGCTCCGTCATGCCTATCTTCATCATCCCGATTATCGGCACGTTTATCACAGCAGGCATCATGATGTGGGGGCTGGGCGAGCCTGTAGGCGCACTGACCACCGGCCTTACCCAGTGGCTGCAAGGAATGCAGCAGGGCAGCATTGTGGTACTCGCCATTATTATCGGTCTCATGCTGGCGTTCGATATGGGCGGCCCGGTCAACAAAGTGGCGTATGCCTTCATGCTGATTTGCGTTGCGCAGGGCGTCTATACCGTCGTTGCAATTGCCGCCGTGGCTATTTGCATACCACCGCTAGGATTAGGCCTGGCGACGCTGATTAATCGCAAGAATTTTACCGGTGAAGAGCGTGAAGCGGGTAAGGCTGCATTAGTGATGGGCTGCGTGGGGGTCACCGAAGGGGCCATTCCGTTCGCTGCTGCTGATCCTCTGCGCGTTATTCCCTCCATCATGCTGGGATCCGCATGTGGCGCAGTGACGGCCGCCGTGATGGGCGCACAATGCTATGCCGGTTGGGGCGGGCTCATCGTTCTCCCTGTGGTGGAGGGCAAGCTGGGCTACATCGTGGCGGTTGCCGTGGGGGCTGTTGTGACGGCCATTAGCGTTAACGTGCTGAAGAGTTTTGCCCGCAAGAATGCAAAACAGGTCGAGGAAAAAGAGGACGACCTGGATCTGGATTTCGAAATTAACTGATTGAGGAAAAGAACATGGCCCGAATTATCGCAGTAACAGCTTGTCCGTCAGGCGTTGCCCATACCTACATGGCGGCCGAAGCGCTGGAAAGTGCCGCCAAATCTAAAGGTTGGGAAGTGAAGGTTGAAACGCAGGGGTCAATTGGCCTGGAGAACGAACTGACGGCAGAAGACGTTGCCGCCGCCGATATGGTGATCCTGACCAAAGATATCGGCATTAAATTCGAAGAGCGCTTTGCCGGGAAAACCATTGTACGCGTCAATATCAGCGACGCGGTAAAACGCGCCGACGCCATCATGAACAAAATTGATGCCCACCTGGCGCAAATCGCCTGACGCTCTCCCGCCCTTCGGGGCGGGTTCGTTTTCCGTTACAGGAGTTCCCTCATGACGAATCGTATCCAGCGTTTGAAAGACGCACTTTTTGCCAGTCCACGTGAAATCTCGCTTGAGCGTGCTTTGCTCTATACCGCCAGCCATCAACAGACGGAGGGCGAGCCGGTTATCCTCAGGCGAGCAAAAGCCACGGCGTACATTCTTGACCATGTGAATATCGCGATTCGTGATGAGGAACTGATTGCCGGAAACCGCACCGTTAAACCGCGCGCGGGCATTATGTCCCCTGAGATGGATCCGTACTGGCTACTTAAGGAGCTGGACCAGTTTTCCACACGTCCGCAGGACCGCTTCGAGATCGGCGAAGCGGATAAGCAGATCTACCGCGACGTGCTGTATCCCTATTGGGAAAAACGGTCGATGAAAGATTTCATCAACAGCCAGATGACGGATGAGGTGAAAGCCGCTGTAGGGACGCAAATTTTCAGCGTCAACCAGACGGACAAAGGGCAGGGGCATATCATTATTGATTATCCGCGCCTGCTGAATAACGGGCTGGGTGCGCTGGTGGAGCAAATGCGAGAATATTGTGCCCGCGATGCTCAGAACACGTTCTATGCCGCCGCGCTGATTCTGCTTGAAGCCTCCCAGCGCCATATTCTGCGCTATGCTGCGCTGGCTGAAACGCTTGCAACCGTCTGTGATGACGCTTCACGGCGTGAAGAGCTACGAAAGATTGCCGAAATCTCGCGGCACAACGCGGAGCATAAGCCGCAAACGTTCTGGCAGGCGTGTCAGCTGTTCTGGTATATGAACGTCATTTTGCAATACGAATCTAACGCCAGCTCGCTTTCTATTGGGCGCTTCGACCAGTATATGCTGCCGTTTTATCAGGCCTCGTTAACGCAGGGAGACGACCCGGCATTTCTGAAAGAGCTGCTGGAATCGCTGTGGGTGAAGTGTAACGACGTGGTGCTCTTGCGCTCGACCAGCAGCGCCCGTTATTTTGCCGGCTTCCCGACCGGGTATACCGCGTTATTGGGCGGACTGACGGAAAGCGGGCGTAACGCGGTGAATGTGCTTTCCTTCCTGTGCCTGGATGCTTACCAAAGCGTTCAGCTTCCTCAACCGAACCTTGGCGTACGGGTTAATGAACTTATCGACCGACCTTTCCTGCTTAAAACGGCAGAGACGATCCGCCTGGGCACTGGTATTCCGCAGATTTTCAATGATGAAGTGGTGGTACCCGCTTTCCTGAATCGGGGTGTGTCGCTGGAGGATGCGCGCGACTACGCGGTGGTAGGCTGTGTAGAACTGTCAATTCCGGGTAAAACCTACGGTCTGCACGATATCGCGATGTTTAACCTGCTGAAAGTAATGGAAATCGCGATGCTGGAGAACGAAGGCAATTCAACGCTGAGTTATGAAGGCTTGCTGGACCATATTCGGGCCAAAATTAACCACTACATTGCGCTGATGGTTGAGGGGAGCAACATTTGCGATATCGGCCATCGAGACTGGGCACCGGTACCGTTGCTCTCTTCATTTATCAGCGATTGCCTTGAATCAGGGAAAGATATTACCGACGGCGGGGCGCGATATAACTTTTCTGGCGTTCAGGGGATCGGGATAGCCAACCTGAGTGATTCACTGCACGCCCTGAAAGGGCTGGTCTTTGAACAGCATCGCTTAAGTTTTGATGAGCTCTTAGCCGTGTTAAAAGCGAACTTTGCCACCCCTGAGGGAGAAAAGGTGCGTGCAAGGTTGATCAATCGCTTCGAAAAATACGGCAATGATATCGATGATGTCGACAATATCAGCGCTGAACTGTTGCGCCATTACTGTAAAGAGGTCGAAAAATACCGGAACCCGCGCAGCGGACAGTTCACGCCAGGCTCTTATACCGTATCGGCACACGTGCCGCTGGGGGCAGTGGTGGGAGCTACACCGGATGGCCGCTTTGCCGGAGAGCAACTGGCTGACGGTGGGCTCTCGCCGATGCTTGGGCAAGATATGCAGGGCCCAACGGCGGTACTTAAATCGGTAAGCAAGCTGGATAACTATCTGTTATCTAACGGTACGCTGTTAAACGTTAAATTTACCCCTGCGACGCTGGAAGGCGATGCCGGGCTGCAAAAGCTGGCGGATTTCCTTCGTGCTTTCACCCAGCTTAAGTTGCAGCATATCCAGTTCAACGTGGTGAACGCGGAAACATTGCGTGAAGCGCAACAGCGTCCACAGGATTTTGCCGGGCTGGTGGTGCGCGTTGCTGGCTACAGCGCCTTCTTTGTTGAGTTATCGAAGGAGATCCAGGATGACATTATCCGCCGCACAGCGCATCAGCTGTGACGTGGTTGAAACGCACGCCGAGGTGGCGCGTATTTTCAATATCCAGCGCTACTCATTGAATGACGGTCGCGGCATCCGTACGGTGGTCTTTTTTAAAGGTTGTCCTCATCGTTGTCCGTGGTGTGCGAATCCGGAGTCGATTTCACCGAAAATCGAAACGGTGCGCAGAGAAAGCAAATGTCTTCACTGCGTACCCTGTTTGCGGGACGTCGATGAGTGCCCCTCCGGCGCATTTGAGCCTATTGGGCGGGATGTTACGCTGGAGGAGCTGATAAGCGAGGTAATGAAAGACGATGTTTTCTTTCGTTCCTCGGAAGGTGGGGTGACGCTCTCGGGTGGCGAAGTGTTGCTGCATGCGCCTTTCGCGACAAAATTTCTACAGGGTTTACGCCGTTTCGGCGTGCATACGGCCATCGAAACGGCAGGCGATGCCCCTTTGTCCCGATTAATGCCGCTGGCTCGCCAGTGTGATGAAGTGTTGTTTGATTTAAAGATCATGGACGCGGATCTGGCCCAATCGATTGTGGCAATGAATCTTCCCAGAGTGCTGGATAATTTCCGCCAGCTAGTGGCTGACGGGATAAACGTGATTCCTCGTGTGCCGCTTATTCCTGGCTATACGCTTAACGAAACGAACATGGCGCGCGTGCTGGCTTTCCTGCTACCTTCAGGAATACGGCAACTGCATTTATTGCCCTTTCATCAGTATGGGGAGCCAAAATACCGTCTGCTGGGACAGGAGTGGGGAATGCGGCAAGCGACCCCTCCGACAGAAGATGAGGTGTCAGCGATGCGTCAACTGGCAGAGCGCGAAGGTTTCAATGTTACCGTGGGAGGCTGAACATGACAGTGATAACGGGACGTCATCTGGTGGCGGTGACCGCGTGTGTCAGTGGCGTCGCACATACCTATATGGCTGCCGAACGTCTGGAAAAGCTCTGCCAGCAGGAGAAGTGGAGCGTTAACATTGAGACGCAGGGAGCGCTGGGCGTTGAGAGCGAGCTTACGGAAGACGACATCCGGCGTGCCGATGTCGTATTGCTCATTACCGATATCGAACTGGCGGGCAGTGAACGTTTCGAGCATGCGCGCTACGTGAAGTGCGGTATTAGCGCCTTTTTACGCGACCCACAAAAGGTGATAGGGGCGGTGCGTAAAATGTTAGCCGCTCCGCAGCATACTCAGGTCATTCTGGACTAATCGCCTTCCCGGTGAGTTGGCTGTGATACTGGCGACGGTATTCTGACGGCGAACGTTCGGTGTTCTTACGAAACAACCGGCAGAAATAGTTGCTGTCGACAAATCCGCAGGCATGCGCCACCTCTTTCACTTTCAAATCATATCCTTTCAGCAACTGGCGCGCGTGTTCCAGTCGGGTGTGCGTCAGGTACTCATTGAAACCCACTGCGCCCGTTTTCTGGAACAGATGCGACAGGTAGTTTGGGGAGATATAAAACGCCTGCGCGACGGATTCCCGGGTAAGGGGAGTGGCGTAGTGTTCGTCAATATAGACCCGAATTGCTTCAAACAAAGCCTGGCTGCGGGAGGCGGTTTGGATCTGACTACCCAGCAGGTCGACGCAGTGGCTAAGCAGGCTGGCAATAATCAGCCGCGCGGTTTGTTGCTCATGCGGTTGCATCTGCATTTCATGAAGCGTCTGTAAGAGTAGCGATCCAATACGGGGACCGCGGCGGGCAACGTGCTGCTTTGTCAGGTTTCGCACGTCTATACCATTCCAGTGCAAAAGGCTAAACCCAAGCTGCTGTTTGCCAAACAGGATGCTCAGCGTTGTTGCGGGTGCTTGCCATTGTGGATTATTCCAGCCGCCAGCCGGGACGTATAAAACATCACCCTGCTGTAAAACGCAGCCAGCCTGGTCTTTCATCGAACCTTCGATCGCGATCTCCAGACGTGGAAAATCGACCTGCAAGGCAAGTTCGGGGGCGGAGGTAGCGGAGTTTGCAAAATGCACCTGACGCAGCGGCGTTGTGCCGTTGATCAGGTTAGTCAGGATCTGGGTAATGTCGTGGTGCATGGTGTGGATACCAGGGTATTGCCCGGCGGCGCTGGTGCTTGCCGGGCCTACGAAAAGCCTATTTTAGGCCGGGTAAACGTAAACGCCACCCGGCAAAACCGATTAACCGGTGTTACGCATACCCGCCGCAACGCCCGCAATCGTCACCATCAGCGCCTGTTCAACGCGTGGATCCGGCTCTTTACCTTCCTCTTCCGCCAGACGCGAACGGTGCAGCAGCTCTGCCTGTAAAACGTTCAGCGGGTCGGTGTAGATGTTACGCAGCTGGATAGACTCGGCGATCCACGGCAGGTCTTCCATCAGGTGGGAGTCGTTAGCGATGTCCAGCACCACTTTGATGTCGCCTTCCAGCAGTTCGCGCAGCTCTTTGCCCAGCGCCCACAGCTCTGGCTTCACCAGGCGCTGATCGTAGTATTCCGCCAGCCACAGGTCGGCCTTCGAGAAGACCATCTCCAGCATTCCCAGACGGGTAGAGAAGAATGGCCAGTCGCGGCACATGGTTTCCAGTTCGCTCTGCTTACCGTCTTCCACCACTTTTTGCAACGCCGCACCGGCACCCAGCCAGGCTGGCAGCATTAAGCGGTTTTGCGTCCAGGCGAAGATCCACGGAATCGCGCGCAGGGATTCAACGCCACCGGTCGGGCGACGCTTGGCCGGGCGCGAACCCAGCGGCAGTTTACCCAGCTCCTGTTCAGGCGTGGCCGAGCGGAAGTAAGGGACAAAGTCTTTGTTTTCACGCACGTAGCCGCGGTACAGATCGCAGGAGATGTCAGACAGTTCGTCCATAATCCGGCACCAGGATTCTTTTGGCTCCGGCGGCGGCAGCAGGTTGGCTTCGAGGATCGCGCTGGTATAAAGCGACAGGCTGCTGATGGTCACTTCCGGCAGGCCGTACTTGAAGCGGATCATCTCGCCCTGCTCGGTCACGCGCAGGCCGCCTTTCAGGCTTCCTGGTGGTTGAGAGAGCAGCGCCGCGTGTGCAGGCGCACCGCCACGACCAATTGAGCCACCGCGTCCGTGGAACAGGGTCAGCTCGATACCGGCTTTCTCACAGGTTTTGATCAGTGCATCCTGTGCCTGATACTGCGCCCAGGAGGCTGCCATCACCCCCGCATCTTTCGCGGAGTCGGAATAGCCGATCATCACCATCTGTTTGCCCTGAATAAAGCCGCGATACCAGTCGATGTTCAGCAGCTGGGTCATCACGTCGTTAGCGTTGTTCAGGTCGTCGAGAGTCTCAAATAGCGGTGCTACCGGCAGAGCATAGTCAATGCCCGCTTCTTTCAGCAGAAGGTGAACGCCCAGCACGTCGGACGGGGTCTTCGCCATGGAGATCACGTAGGCGGCCACCGATCCTTTCGGCGCATCTACAATCGCTTTACAGGTGTTGAGCACTTCGCGGGTGTCATTGCTTGGCTCCCAGTTGCGCGGCAGCAGCGGGCGCTTGGAGTTCAGCTCGCGGATCAGGAACGCCTGTTTGTCGGCTTCTGACCAGCTTTCGTAGTCGCCAATGCCGAGGTAGCGGGTCAGCTCGCCCAGCGCTTCGGTATGACGGGTACTTTCCTGACGAACGTCGATACGCACCAGCGGCACGCCGAAACACTTCACGCGGCGCAGGGTGTCGAGCAGTTCGCCGTTGGCAATGATGCCCATCCCACAAGCCTGGAGCGATTTATAGCAGGCGTATAGAGGCTCCCAGAGCTGTTCGTTCTGGCTCAGCAGACCTTCCGGCTTCGGCAGGCGCTGGCCTTTCAGGCGCGCTTCCAGCCAGGCCTGAGTGGCCATCAGCTGACCGCGCAGCTTTTTCATCAGGAAGCGGTACGGCTCGCTGGCGCCTTCTTCACCGGCCAGCGCGCGCAGTTCCGGCGTCGCTTCCACCATCGACAGCTCGGAGATCAGCACCTGAATATCTTTCAGGAACAGGTCGGTCGCTTTCCAGCGGCTCAGCAGCAGGACGTGGCGGGTGATTTCCGCCGTCACGTTCGGGTTGCCGTCGCGGTCGCCGCCCATCCAGGAGGTAAAACGCACCGGCACAAAGTCGACCGGCAGGCGATAGCCCAGATTTTCTTCCAGCTGTTCGTTCAGCTCGCGCAGGTAGTTGGGTACCCCTTCCCACAGGCTGTTTTCCACCACCGCAAAGCCCCACTTGGCTTCGTCGACCGGGCTTGGGCGATGCTTACGAATTTCATCGGTGTGCCAGGACTGGGCAATCAGCTGGCGCAGGCGGCGCATAAGCTGGTTACGTTCGTAGTCGGCGATGTCTTTGTTATCCAACTGCTTCAGACAGTTGTTCACTTCCACCATTTTGTGGATCAGCGTACGACGGGTGATTTCGGTTGGGTGTGCGGTCAGCACCAGCTCCAGCGAAAGGGATTCCACCGCTTTTTTGATGGTCGCTTCGTTGAGGTCGGGCTGGTCTTTGAGTTTACGAAGGGTGCGGGCAATGACTTCCGGGTTGCTGGCCGCTTCGCCTTTTGGCGAAATGCTGTGGTATTGCTCAGCGGTGTTTGCCAGGTTCAGGAACTGGCTGAAGGCGCGGGCAACGGGCAGCAGCTCATCGTTGGAGAGGTTCTGCAAGGTGGTAAGCAGCTCCTGACGGTTGGCCTCATTACCGGCGCGGGAAGATTTGGACAGCTTGCGGATGGTTTCAACGCGGTCGAGGATGTTCTCCCCCAGTGCGTCTTTGATGGTATCTCCAAGCACTTTGCCGAGCATACTGACATTACTACGCAACGCGGAATATTGTTCGTTCATAAAAACCCAGTCACCCCATCATTTTTGTTTATGCCCAGGCGAAAATCTTCTGGACATTATTTTGTCATCTCCCTTTATAAAGCCACGTAAAACCCCCGTCGTCAATTGCTGCGAAAACGGTTCAGCAGACGAATAAATGCGGACAATTTACGAAATTTAATTCGCATTGCGTCAGATAAGAGATGCTTATGGAAATGTGACGGTGATCATGCGATTTGTTGCCCTCACCCTAACCCTCTCCCACAGGGAGAGGGGACTTTTCGGTGCGGTTTTAATGCCAGCAGAAGTGATGCACAACCTGGGTAATGAGTTCGCGGGTGGGCTTGATGAAGCGGGTTTCGAGATATTCGTCCGGCTGGTGTGCCTGGTTGATGGAGCCAGGGCCCAGAACCAGCGTCGGGCACAGCGTCTGAATAAACGGCGCTTCGGTGCAGTAGTTCACCACGTCGGTTTTCTCGCCGAGCAGTTTTTCCACTACCTGAACCAGCTGATGGTCAGGCGGGCATTCGTAGCCTGGAATCGGCGGATGCAGTTCGGAGACCGTCAGACGGCCCGGCCAGCGCTCGCTGACCGGTGCCAGCGCTTCGTTCAGTAAGCCATCCAGATCGCTCAGCGTCATACCCGGCAGAGGACGGATATCCATATGCAGTTCGCAGCAGGCGCAGATACGGTTGGACGCATCACCGCCGTGCAGGCTGCCGAGGTTAAGCGTTGGGTAAGGCACGGTGAACGCCTCGTAGTGATAGCGCTCTTTCAGATCGTCGCGCAGGGTCATGATGCGGCCAATCGCGTCATGCATCAGCTCAATGGCGTTCACGCCGCGCGCCGGATCGCTGGAGTGGCCAGACTGGCCCAGTACGCGCACCGCGGTAGAAATATGGCCTTTGTGCGCCCGAATCGGTTGCAGAGAGGTTGGTTCGCCGATGATCGCGCAGTCAGGACGAATCGATGTGTTTTCAGAGAAATAACGTGCGCCCGCCATGCTGGTCTCTTCATCGGCGGTCGCCAGAATGTAGAGTGGTTTTTTCAGCTTCGTCACGTCCACGTCACGCAGCGCGTCGAGGATAAAGGCGAAGAAGCCTTTCATGTCGGCGGTGCCCAGACCATAAAGCTTGTTGTCATGCTCGGTCAGCGTGAACGGATCGCGCGTCCAGCGGCCATCATCAAACGGCACGGTGTCAGTGTGCCCAGCCAGCAGCAGGCCGCCCGCGCCATGTCCGGTACTGGCGAGCAGGTTAAATTTGTGGCGTGTTCCGGGGACGGGCTGAACCTCAACGTTAAACCCAAGATCGCTAAACCAACCCGCCAGCAGATTGATTAAAGACTCATTGCTCTGATCCAGGGCTTCTTCCGTCGCGCTGATGGAGGGTGTGGCGATCAGGGCGCGGTAAATCTCGATAAATGGCGGTAAGTTCATTTTCATTGTTGACACACCTTAGGTCGTGATAGTATCAATATTCATGCAATAAATGTGAATAAAAATACATTAACGTTGAGCATAAAGGAACCCGATGTTGAATACGCTGATTGTAGGCGCTAGCGGTTATGCGGGCGCAGAGCTTGTAAGCTACGTAAATCGCCACCCTCATATGACCATAACCGCTTTGACCGTGTCAGCGCAAAGCAATGATGCCGGAAAGTTAATTTCCGATTTGCATCCACAGCTTAAGGGCGTGGTTGATTTGCCTTTGCAGCCCATGTCTGACATCAGCGAGTTTACCGACGGCGTTGACGTGGTGTTTTTAGCCACCGCACACGAGGTCAGTCACGACCTGGCGCCGCAGTTCCTGGCAGCCGGATGCGTGGTGTTCGATCTCTCCGGCGCGTTCCGCGTTAACGACGGCGCGTTCTACGAAAAATATTACGGTTTCACCCACCAGCATCCGGAACTGCTTGAAAAAGCGGTGTACGGCCTGGCGGAGTGGAGCGCAGATAAACTGAAAGAAGCGAACCTGATTGCCGTTCCGGGATGCTACCCGACGGCGGCGCAGCTTTCCCTGAAGCCGCTGATCGACGCCGGGTTGCTGGATCTGAACCAGTGGCCGGTGATCAACGCCACCAGTGGCGTGAGCGGCGCCGGGCGCAAAGCGGCAATCTCCAACAGCTTCTGCGAAGTGAGCCTTCAGCCGTATGGCGTGTTTAACCACCGTCATCATCCTGAAATCACGACGCATCTGGGCGCGGACGTCATTTTCACCCCGCATCTGGGCAGCTTCCCGCGCGGGATCCTCGAAACCATTACCTGCCGCCTGAAGCCGGGTGTGAACAAAGAACAGGTGAACGAGGTCTTCACGCAGGCGTATGCGGACAAACCGCTGGTGCGCCTGTACGACAAAGGCGTGCCGGCGCTGAAAAATGTGGTCGGCCTGCCGTTCTGCGATATCGGCTTTGCCGTGCAGGGTGAGCATCTCATCGTGGTGGCAGCAGAAGATAACCTACTCAAAGGCGCTGCCGCACAGGCAATGCAGTGTGCAAATATTCGTTTCGGCTTCCCTGAAACGCAGGCTCTTATTTAAGGTGTGATGATGAACCCATTAATTATCAAACTCGGTGGTGTACTGCTGGACAGCGAAGAAGCGCTGGAGCGCCTGTTTAACGCACTGGTGAACTATCGTGAATCACACCAACGTCCGCTGGTGATTGTGCACGGCGGCGGCTGTGTGGTGGATGAGCTGATGAAAGGGCTCAACCTGCCGGTGAAAAAGAAAAATGGCCTGCGCGTGACGCCTGCCGACCAGATTGACATCATTACCGGCGCGCTGGCGGGCACAGCGAACAAAACGCTGCTGGCGTGGGCGAAGAAACACCATATCGCCTCCGTTGGCCTCTGTCTGGGCGATGGCGATAGCGTGAAAGTGACCCAGCTTGACGAAGAGCTTGGCCATGTTGGACTGGCGCAGCCGGGTTCGCCTAAGCTGATTAACACCCTGCTGGAAGGCGGTTTCCTGCCGGTGGTGAGCTCAATCGGCGTGACCGAAGAGGGCGAGCTGATGAACGTCAATGCGGACCAGGCGGCAACCGCGCTGGCGGCCACGCTGGGCGCAGACCTGATCCTGCTCTCCGACGTGAGCGGCATACTGGACGGCAAAGGCCAGCGTATTGCGGAAATGACCGCCGCAAAAGCCGAGCAGCTGATCGATCAAGGCATTATCACCGACGGCATGATTGTTAAAGTGAATGCGGCGCTGGATGCGGCCCGCACGTTGGGTCGCCCGGTGGATATCGCCTCCTGGCGGCACGCGGAGCAACTCCCGGCGCTGTTTAACGGTACGCCGATTGGTACGCGTATTCTGGCTTAAGTTTCTGTGCCGGATGGCGCTTTGCTTATCCGGCCTACGTGAATTTTGTAGGCCCGGTAAGCGCAGCGCCACCGGGCAAAAATATCATCATTAAGGAAATTCGTTATGGCACTTTGGGGTGGGCGTTTTACACAGGCAGCGGATCAGCGGTTCAAACAGTTCAACGACTCTTTGCGCTTCGACTACCGCCTGGCCGAACAGGATATTGTCGGCTCTGTGGCCTGGTCCAAAGCGCTGGTGACCGTTGGCGTGCTGACCGCAGACGAACAGCAGCAGCTGGAAGAGGCGCTGAACAATCTGCTGGAAGAGGTGCGTCTGGATCCGCAGCAAATCCTCCAGAGCGATGCTGAAGATATTCACAGCTGGGTGGAAGGCAAACTGATCGACAAAGTCGGCCAGTTGGGTAAAAAGCTCCATACCGGGCGTAGCCGTAATGACCAGGTGGCGACCGACCTGAAGCTGTGGTGCAAAGAGACCGTCGGCGAACTGCTGGCGGCGAATCGTCAGTTGCAGGGCGCGCTGGTGGACACCGCGCAGAACAATCAGGACGCGGTGATGCCGGGTTATACCCACCTGCAACGCGCGCAGCCGGTGACGTTCGCGCACTGGTGTCTGGCCTATGTTGAGATGCTGGCGCGTGATGAGAGCCGTTTACAGGATACCTTAAAGCGTCTGGACGTGAGCCCGCTGGGCAGCGGCGCGCTTGCCGGCACGGCTTATGAAATTGACCGTGAGCAGCTGGCAGGCTGGCTGGGCTTTGCCTCCGCCACCCGCAATAGTCTGGACAGCGTCTCTGACCGTGACCACGTGCTGGAACTGCTCTCAAATGCGTCTATCGGGATGGTGCACCTGTCGCGCTTTGCCGAAGACCTGATCTTCTTTAACTCTGGCGAAGCCGGGTTTGTGGAGCTGTCCGACCGTGTGACGTCCGGCTCCTCCCTGATGCCGCAGAAGAAAAACCCGGACGCGCTGGAGCTGATCCGCGGGAAATGTGGCCGCGTGCAGGGTGCGCTGACCGGTATGATGATGACCCTGAAAGGGCTGCCGCTGGCGTACAACAAAGACATGCAGGAAGACAAAGAGGGGCTGTTCGACGCGCTCGACACCTGGCTGGACTGTCTGCATATGGGCGCGCTGGTGCTGGACGGCATTCAGGTGAAACGTCCGCGCTGCCAGGAAGCGGCGCAGCAGGGGTATGCTAACTCTACCGAGCTGGCGGACTACCTGGTGGCGAAAGGCGTACCGTTCCGCGAGGCACACCATATTGTGGGTGAAGCGGTAGTGGAAGCGATTCGTCAGGGTAAAGCCCTTGAAGAGCTGGCGCTTGCCGACCTGCAAAAATTCAGCGCGGTTATCGGGGATGATGTCTACCCGATTCTGGCCCTGCAATCCTGCCTGGATAAGCGTGCAGCGAAAGGCGGCGTGTCACCGAAGCAGGTAGCGCAGGCGATTGCGGATGCGAAAAACCGGTTGGTTTAAACCGTGCGGGCTGGTGCCCTCACCCCGGCCCTCTCCCACTGGGAGAGGGAGAAAAACGGAGCCTGGCTTAGTGCTGGGCTTTTTTTTACGCAAAAAAAAGCGGACCACGGGGTCCGCAAAAGTTCACGTTGGCTTTAGTTTTTCGAGTTTTGAGAGAAACTCGCTGACGGTGCGGGGACGTCAAGGGTCAAACACGTGCCGCCTCGTCTATGTGATGTATTATTCAACAGAATGCTTGATAGGGATAATCGTTCGTTGCTATGCTATTTATCGCCATGAACTATCGTGGCGACGGAGGATGAATAATGAATATTCGTGATCTTGAATACCTGGTAGCGTTAGCTGAGCATCGCCATTTTCGCCGCGCGGCAGACTCCTGCCATGTCAGCCAGCCAACGCTGAGCGGTCAGATCCGCAAGCTGGAAGATGAGCTGGGCGTGATGCTGCTGGAGCGCACCAGTCGTAAAGTACTGTTCACGCAGGCAGGTCTGCTGCTGGTGGATCAGGCGCGCACCGTACTGCGCGAGGTCAAAGTGCTCAAGGAAATGGCAAGCCAGCAGGGGGAAGCGATGTCCGGCCCGCTGCATATTGGCCTGATCCCAACCGTTGGCCCGTACCTGTTGCCGCACATCATTCCGATGCTGCACCAGACGTTCCCGAAACTCGAAATGTACCTGCATGAAGCGCAAACCCATCAGCTGCTGGCGCAGTTAGACAGCGGTAAGCTCGACTGTGCGATTCTGGCGCTCGTTAAAGAGAGTGAAGCGTTTATTGAAGTACCGCTGTTCGATGAGCCGATGATGCTGGCGATTTATGAAGATCACCCGTGGGCGAACCGCGATCGCGTACCGATGGCCGATCTGGCCGGTGAAAAACTGCTGATGCTGGAAGACGGCCACTGTCTGCGCGATCAGGCGATGGGCTTCTGCTTCGAAGCGGGTGCCGATGAAGATACCCATTTCCGCGCAACCAGCCTGGAAACGCTGCGTAATATGGTGGCGGCGGGAAGCGGTATTACGCTGTTGCCGGCGCTGGCCGTGCCGCACGAGCGTAAACGTGATGGCGTGGTCTATCTGCCGTGCATTAAGCCTGAGCCGCGACGTACGATTGGCCTGGTTTATCGCCCGGGTTCACCGCTGCGCAGCCGCTATGAGCAGCTGGCAGAGGCCATCCGCGGTGCGATGGATGGCCATTTTGACAGCGCGTTAAAACAGGCGGTTTAAGCCGTTCAGCGCAGCGACCCGATAAGCTTCCGCCATGGTCGGGTAGTTAAAGGTGGTGTTAACGAAGTACTCAATGGTGTTGCCACCACCTTTTTGCTCCATGATCGCCTGGCCGATATGAATGATTTCCGCCGCGCGTTCACCGAAGCAGTGAATACCGAGGATCTCTTTCGTCTCGCGATGGAACAGGATCTTCAGTGTACCCACGCTCATTCCCACGATTTGCGCCCGCGCCAGATGTTTAAACTGGGCACGACCCACCTCGTAAGGCACCTTCATGGCCGTCAGCTGCTGCTCGGTTTTGCCGACAGAGCTGATTTCCGGAATGGTGTAGATGCCCGTCGGGATATCTTCAATCAGATGCGCCGTCGCTTCACCTTTCACCAGCGCCTGTGCGGCGATGCGGCCCTGATCGTAAGCGGCGGAGGCCAGGCTTGGGTAACCAATCACGTCGCCCACCGCGTAAACGTGCGGCAGCGCAGTCTGGTACATGCTGTTGACCTTGAGCTGACCGCGGCTGTCGGTTTCAAGCCCGATATTCTCCAGCTGCAATGAATCCGTGTTGCCGGTACGGCCGTTGGCATACAGCAGGCAGTCGGCTTTCAGCTTCTTACCGGATTTCAGGTGCATGATCACACCGTCATCGCAGCCTTCGATTTTCTCGTACTCTTCGTTGTGGCGAATCACCACGCCACTGTTCCAGAAGTGGTAGGAGAGGGAATCTGACATCTCCTGATCGAGGAACGCCAGCAGCCGGTCGCGGGTGTTGATCAAATCAACTTTGACCTCCATTCCGCGGAAGATCGACGCATATTCACAGCCAATCACCCCCGCACCATAAATGATCACATGGCGTGGCTCGTGGTGCAGGCTGAGGATGGAGTCGCTGTCGTAAATGCGCGGGTGCGAGAAATCCACGTCTGCCGGATGGTAAGGACGGGAGCCGCAGGCGATCACAAATTTTTCAGCGGTGAGCGTCTCAACCGAACCGTCGTGGCACTCCAGCGCCAGGGTGTGTTCATCCACAAAATGCGCGTTCCCTTGCAGAATTTCACAGTGGTTGCGCTCATAGAAACCCTGACGCATGCGCGTCTGCTGGTTAATGACCGTGTCTGCGTGATTCAGGATATCGGCAAAGGAGGAGCGAAGAAGTCGGGAGTGGTCGCTGTAAAGAGGGTTCTGGTTAAATTCGATAATGCGGCTAACGGCGTGGCGGAGGGCTTTCGAAGGGATGGTGCCCCAGTGGGTGCAACCGCCGCCGACATTATGGTAGCGCTCAATAACCGCTACTCTGGCTCCCTGTTTTACCAGACCCATAGCAGCACCTTCGCCGCCGGGGCCGGAACCAATAACTATTGCGTCGTAATCGTA
>CAJQZM010034349.1:0-12024 GCA_907164665.1 Colias nastes
GAGCCAGGGTCGTTCTTAGCTGCTAATAAGCATTTGTAGTAATTATTTGGTATAGAAAATAACATTTAAACGTGTCTCAAGTTCTATTTAGTATTCGTCCTGACAGCAATCAAGTCTTCTGTGCGAATAATTAAAAGCGTATAATTTCAGTTTATATTTCCTCAATATTTATATTACGTTGGTTACTGTGTTGTGATCTTTCAGGAAGGTGAGATCTATTTTTGTTATCATGGGTATTACCTTCGTATTTTAAAACAGATTTAAACTATAAGTATGTGATAAACATTTAACTTGAAATTGCAAATTCCCATGGATAAAGAATGAAGCTTATAGGTATTTTAAGATTATTCACCGACATTTTGATTTTAAATCCGTTCTTTGTCCATATTTTAAATTTCAACGTATGAATAAGAAATCTAATAAAATGAAAAGGTCTTTAAATTAGAACAAATGCATTGCGTGTTTATTCTAACTAATCATAACTGCGATATTTAATATTTTTACATAAATGATGAACCATTATTTTTCACTGTATGTTCATCAATCTATAATAGCTTATAAGTTTCATTATTTTCGCTCTACATTTTGCCTGAAAATCTCCTATTATTACGTGGAGGAAGAAGAATCTTCTGTTAAAAGTTATCTTATATTTTACCTAACTACTTTTACATAATAATATAAGGAACGCCTTTTTTCTTTACAGATAATTTAAAAACATGTTCGCGTTTCTATCCCTAACAGTAGGTATTATTGCGTTATCTCTTTGGCTGCGATGGAGGTATATGAATAGTAGATTGTTGGAAATTGCTGAGAAAATACCTGGACCTCCTGTGGTGCCACTATTAGGAAATGCTCTAATGTTTATGGCGCGATCAGAAGGTAACTTTTATTTTTAGTGGATGCTATTATAAAAATCTTATTTAAAAATATTTTTAAATTTATATGTATTATTAATAGGTAATAGGTATACCTACTTTGAGAATTGACTATCATTATCGTAATTGAGAAACTCTTTATTTTTATTAAGAGCTTTTCAATTATGATAGTATAATTTTATCACAGCCACGATCATTTCTGTGATCTGTGGCCACGATATAGGCACAGATTAGAGAATAGTTACTTCGTATATAGGTACCAAACAAGGATTTTCTTTATTCATCACCGCTCTGTAACTTATAATTTAAAATTACAATTTACAACGAAATCAATTGTTTTTATGGAATTTTGTTCAATTAAATACCTACATTATTTACTTTCACACTGTAGTGGCAAAATTACTAATTTTGAGGAAGGTCATCCATATCAAATCTCAACGCAATAAAACGATAATTTATTATTTTATTTTATATTATTATTTTAATTGCCGTCCTCAATCCTTTCAAAAGACTTTAATATGACTATAAAATATATTTCTTTAATAATATAAAACCTTTAACCCGGAAAATCGCATAAATACCACTGACAACATATTAATTATACCTATGTTTGTTATATTAATGTTCATCTACCCATATTATATAGTATATATACTAATCACAGAACATTAATATCCCTACTAATTTATTGTACTTTTTACAGAACATGCCACAAAAAATTAAATATTTTTAATTAGATTTAACAGTTTTTTAAAATTAAATGATAGCCTTGCTTTTTGCATGCTTTTTACACATTGCTTTTTACACAGTTTTGCATGTTTAATCTCTTCAGGCAAAAAACAACCCGACTACTTTAATTAAACTGAGGACTTAGGTTTATTACCTAATTTTAACATGTCATATGATTGGTTGTTGTTGGAAAACTTTTAAAAATCGAACGAACGCGTTTTATAAAAATAAAAGTAGGATAGGTAGGTAAATAAGTATATAAGTATCACATGTATATTATTTTCGTTATTTAAAAAGATCGCCATTGCTTTAACAGCACTATCAAATATGTAGACTCAAATTAATAATTTGAGTCATAAGCATAGATAATTAATAAAGTCTACAGTCTACAACAGTGATTATTTTTTGCAGATATTCTCAATGTAATGAAACAAATAATTACGGATCATGGCGAAATTATACGAATCTGGTTAGGCCCGGAACTGAACATTATGGTCGTCAATCCAGATGATGTAAAGGTAATTTTTTGTCTTATTTGAATGACTATTTGTTCCCATTTTCAAATGCTCTTCTAGAAGGATAATTACATAGATAACATTGCTCTTTGCCATTACCACAGAACTCGCCGTTATACTAAAATTTTAGTGCAAGTGCGTGTGTGCAAGTACCTACCTAATTTTTCTACGCAAACCTACCTTGCTTTGCTAGCATTTTATACACAGAATAGCAACTCAAATTAAGTTCGTTGATATCTTTTAACAGACGACGTTAGAGCACAGTATTACAATATCTATACAGTACGGAAACGAATGTACTTGTGCAGAGAAACGGAGGGGAACTGGCGGGGGGTCGGGCGACGCGGGCCGCGTACCGCAAACACGCTTAGTTTGCATTACCTAGCGCGAAAGGACGACGCAGTCGTATTTTTTGTGTAATAATTTTATTATACATAGGTACTTACATATTCTATTATGGCGCGCACAAACTGTTCCGTTTACGGATGTAAATCTACATTGAAATCCCAGAAGGAAACAATATTTCAGAAAGATTGTATTAATTGTATCTGTTGAATTAAAATCAAAGCTATGTATACGTTGTCCTCATTATTTTCTAATCAGATTGTACATCCCAATGCGAATGCATTACTTACCTAGTTAAATGTTATAATATACAATTAAGAACATCCAAAAATAAAGTGTCCACGTAAATAATATTTAGCAGTGCAATATCTGTAATTATATATTTATGAACAAATAATTACATCAGATTTAATAATCGCAATTATTTTGAATGTACAATGTACATAATATGAATAAATGATTTCATCATAATATTAATAATCACAATTGTTTTATTTCCCATTTGTTGCAACCCTAGCGTATTTTCGTGTGGCAGCGTAAGTACCTACGCTGGCGGCGGCATCGCGCGACATCAAGAAGTTTCCTAGTATTACAATATTATTTCCTACAGTAGTAGGAAATAGGTAATATTGTAATACTGTGGTTAGAGTCTGTGAGAAGTTATCACCTTCATACTAATCTATGATTAAAGTCCGCCTCACCTTTTGGGCATGGCATGGGCATTTTTTTAACATCTCTACAATCACACGTTAAGCCCTAAGTATTCCACTGATTACTACTTAGTTTCTAATACAAGGAGACGGTAAATTAAGTAAATAATTACACAACATTTTCATTTCAGACACTTTTAACTAGTTCCAAAACGAGCGTGAAAGGTCCACAGTATAAATACATGGCGGATGTAATAGGGAGTGGCATATTGAGTGGTTCAGGTAATATTTTACTCTTGACAAGAAAATCAATAATTATATAGGTACTTAACAATCTTATTATTAACTAGCGGTCCGCCCCGGCTTTGCCCGTGGTACATATTTACGTTTTCTCTACATAAGAACCATCCTCGTACTTCAAGGAATATAATAAAAAAATAATTATCGAAATCGGTCCACCCGTTCACACGTGATGCCGTGACAACGCGAAACTGGTTTCATTTTTATAAGTATGTATAGATTTAGAAAGTTACGTCTTATAGCACTCACAAAAGGAAAAATTTGCAAAAAGCATAAATTTAAAGTTAAAACATAAAAAAAATGTTTCTACGGATCTCATGGTGCGCGAATCCGACTCGCACTTGGCTGGTTCTTTTTTAAATCTAACTACTATCTACGTATCATTTAAAATTATCAAAATATAGCTTTTGTAACTCGATATGTTCGACCCACCCCCCCCCCCCCCCCCCCGACACTAAAGCTGGATCCGCCCTTGCCGCGAAGCGCGTCGAACGCGGCAACTGATACACAAAAATAATCCTTATGGCATGATTCTGTATTCACGCGCGATGACTTATAGCGTATTTCATGTATAGTATAACTTTGGTGTTTCTACACCGATTTATATGATTCTTTTTTTATTGAATAGGTAATAATGTTAACTTTTTTTAATTAGGGATGAGTGAGAGTGTTGTAAACGTAAGAGTAGACAAATATAATCAGAAAGCTCCGAATTGCTAAGCTATTGAAGTTTCACGTGTTATTGTGAGTCAATTTTAAAAGATAGACATATGGTGTCTAGGAATTTATTTTTATATAATAATAATAATTCAAGAACATTTGTGTCGTACATGATTTCTATGTAGCTTTAACCATTAAGGCTGCACACGCGACGGAAGCTTAAAAAATGGAGTAACTTCTCCCGTTTTCCCAATATTTCCCTTCACTGCTCTGCTCATATTGATCGTAGCGTAATAAAGAAAGAAAGAAAGAAAGAAAGAAAAACATTTATTTGACAACACAGCGTGACACATTACAAAGTAGACATTAAAAAAGAAAACACACAAATAACACAAAAAAATATCAACAAGAAAAGAGTTTTGTTTCTAAATATTCTAATAAAATAGGTATCATTAATGTTTTCTTATAGTCATAAAATGCGATCAAACTTCCATTCTAATAGGTACCTACACTGAACCACAAATCAATACGTATACACATTTACAGGAGCCAAATGGAGAAGACACCGCAAGATAGCTTCTCCAAATTACGGGAAAAGGGCTGTTTATGGATGTACAGAAATATTCACACAAGAAGCCAATATTTTACTCGATAACTTGAACGCAATACCAAGAGGAAAACAGATTAATATTTACAAAGAAGTTGTTAAATGCACCACATATGCCGTATGCCGTAAGTACTTACCTATAGGCAATATTTTATTTATTAATTTTATTTATATATATATATTATATTAAAAATTTATATGAGGTACGTACCTATTTATATGAATATGGATTAATTTTATTATTACTTGAGACTTCGGAAATCATATACATCAGATAAATATACTAAAATGGATTATTTGAACTATTTTTATAAAAACTTATGTAATTTATACTGTGGTTTTTGCTTTTCAGAAACTTTAATAGGTTTGACCAGAGAGGAAACATTACAAGTTTCCCATCTTCAGCAAATAATTGATTTATCTCCAAGGTAGACTATTTATTATATTGTATCCTGTATAATTAATCCCACCAAAAACATTTTCATGTAAAATGTTGCCAAGACGAGCCCATATGACTCGCACTGTCAAAAAGTTATCAGATCTCATGTAGAGCCAAGCTTCTAACCACAGATCTAGCACTACCTACTAGATTCCGAACATGCGTGGCCACCTCAGTGCATTTCGCTCTATCTTCGAGTGTTGCCATTTTATAAACATTCCTACATTTTAGGGAAAATTTTCATTAAAAATACGTCCTCAAATTCCCTCTAACATTAATTATTTATTACAATTCAGTGTAATATATAAATAATATTAGGTGAATTTGAGGACGTATTTTTAATGAAAATTTACCTTTAGTAGTTTTTATATACATAATATTATACATTCGAGAAGGGAAGACCACAAATAAAGGAATATTAAATTCAGATACAGTTTCAATGTGTTTTATTATCATAGGTTATTTTACACAATATGTATAAATTTCTGTGCTAAGGGCCGATTACAAATATTGGAACATAAAAATCAAGTAGGTACAAAATCTACATAGCCCGATGTCGAATGTTTTTCGTACGTAAACGTACGCTTTTGGGCTTATAAAATTTAGATATAAGGAAAAGTTGCGTAATTGGCTTGAATATCGTTTCCTTGAGTTTTAGAAAATCTTTATTTCCGTTTTCGATGCTGCGGAGAACTTCTGTTTCTTCCATATTTATAAGCATTTAACAAGCAATTTCTTAAGACGATTAGCTGATATCTGTTTTTGCTTCTGCAACTGAAAAAATAAATTTTAGAATATAAAATATTTTTTGTGTCAAGGCCATTATATTAATTATTTTAATACCAATATATTGGTATCAAAGTATAACATTAATATACATATATAGCAAATAATTAGAAATAAAAATACTTCAATATATTAAATTTGAAACTATGGCATCAAAACAACTCTGCTTTTAGAAATAAAAACATTTTTTAAAGAGAAATGCTAACAATTAATGGCAAATAAAATGGAATTAATGCCTTATTTACTCCGGTTATAATTTTTTATCCATTATTAAGTATGTATTACCAAATAACTTGTTATTTTTATTAATTAAGATGTAATTTTTAGTACAAACCAGTTTTCGAGTTTTAGCACCTGGGGACACATTTTAATCATTTGATTTCTGTCTATTCCTTTTAACTCCTCTATAGCTCGTTGATGGTATTGGAATTTGGATCATCATTTTGTGTTGCCGATACTGACTGCACAGATTCAAACTAAAAAATATAAATTCTTAGATTTATATTTTACTTTTATTTTACTAGAGAGTTTATGTAAAAAGCAATTTAATATGTAACAAAGTTTAATAAACGCATATGAAAATAATCTATCTTAGGGTTATAGGGAAATCTAACAATGGAATTTGATTGTGATTTAAAATCAACTTCTTAAAATGTAGATAAGTAATTACATTCATGCTTTTTGTTGGCGTAGCATTTGACTGAAGGAGAGATAATTTAGGTTTGCAAACAAAAAAATTGCGTTAAAATTCTTTGAACATATTCTCGCTTTTTAGATGGTACCCAATTTTACCGACTAGCATCAATCCATATTTTACGAATGCCAGAATACGTTGGAAAACTATTGGACAAACATTTTTTTGCAATTTTGTGGACTTTTTTTCCCATTTGCAGGCAACATTGTGATTGAGGTTATCTTACACTTAAAACCTAAAACTACCACGAAATATTAACAATAAGAATGATCAGTTGATAGGAAACAGTCAATTATAATGATTCTGATATTATGTATCTATATTTAATTGTTTACTTACGAATGAAACGAAATTCCATCGGCGTTTCTTTCCGTGCGGCTGTTATAGCCTAATACGCTGCAACCACCCATAATTATAAACACTCAGTACACTTAGGACATTCAGAACACTTTTATAATTAACTTCCAAATGTATTTATCACCAAAAAGAACAGTAGACACAAGAAAACTAATTAAATATCAGATCTGCTTTGTTTGTTTGGCCCAGTTTTGACAGTAGGCCATCTAAAAAGTGGCCACGCAGATAAGGACAAAAAAAACGTATCTACATCCCCTTCACTCACATAATGAAAGCGTAGCTATCTATCTCGTTTCACCATAGCATTGCATATCTACTAGTGCTAGATCTGTGCTTCTAACACTACACGCCCTAACTCTACAAGGCCTAACTTCACAAACTCTACACCTTAGTCAAAATATGTGGCTTGGCCATTTCGATACATTCACATCGGCGTAAGGTGAAAAATTAATTCACTGTTCATTACTTTTGTCATTTTGTGTTATACAATAGTTCTTGTAATAACGAACGCGTAATTAAGTTGCCTCAATGACTAGGGCACACAAAATTACATCTTTGGTTTAGCCAAAGAAACCGTAAGATGCAGAGATACATTCATGCTCCGTAAAAGAAAAGGCTTTTTTATAATTGAACATATTTTGCTTTTATCAAACCACAAGGATATTTATTTACGAAACATCTTTACTAAAATAGACTAAGTAGGTATCAATAATTAAAGTTATAGTTAACGCTTGTTCGTTTATATTTTTACAGAATGTACGACATTATATTTAAAAGAATAACGCAATGGTATCTGCAGATAGATCCTGTATTTTGGCTAACAGAATTACACCGTTCTCAAAAGAACTTCATCAAATTAATGTATGAGTTTGGAAATGATATTATCGACTTCCAGAATAAGAAGCTAAAGGCATTTAAAAACAACAATAATGAAGTACCTTATTCGGAAGATGATAATGTTAATAACGAATTAAGTATTGTAGATCGCTTGATACTGTCCAATGAACTTACAAATGAAGAGTTAGTACAAGAAATATTCACTGTTTTCAGTTCGGTAAGTATGAATAGGAAACTAGAAAATCATATTGCCTTATTTACCTGCCCCTTTTATGCTCAATTTCAGAGAACAATCTACATTTTAAAATAAATCCATCATTTAAACTCTGTCGTTACGCGATGGACAGCGATGGAACGGATGGAACACTTTTAAAAATATTTTTTGACGTGACAACGTCTTAAATTAGGTTGCGGCTGGGAGTCACTTATGAAAAAGTGTAAGGGCGTATTCAGAAAGAAAGCTTGAAACTTATAAGCGCTTATCGGCGCTTGTCAACGCTGTTGAAAATTGTTGAAAATTGTCGGAACTTGTCGGCGCCGATCAGCGCTTATCGGCGCGTGTTCATATATTTTCCTGCGCGGGTTACCAGCGCTGACAAGCGCCGATAAGCGCTTATAAGCGCTTATAAGTTTCAAGCTTTCTTTCTGAATACGCCCTAACGCTCGGTAACGTTACGATGAGTCACCGAACGAGAGAGAGGCCCGCCGAATGCCTTGCGTCTCTCTCCCACTCAACTATGATCGAGAAAAAGACGTTGTCACGTAAAATCTTCGCCCGTAAAACCGACTTTACAGGCAACCATTTTTTTTCTTCAAATGTTTAGATATGAAGAAAATATTTACAAAAATAACTTTTAAACTACCTAATCTTATTTTCTTTTACAGAGTCAGGAAGCTTCTGCAAAAATATGTTCGTATTTGCTGTTAATGATGGCATTTCATCCAGAATGTCAGGTAGGTAGATAATAATATGATTACCCCGAATGTCTTTAATTTAATAATATGTTAATGAACGATAAGTGATTCTGATAAAATAAAATAAAATATATACCTAACGTCTTTAACGGCATTCATTCCAATGATTTATTATATAACATCTACACATTGAAAAAAATTGTAAATACATTTGCAGGAAACTCTATACAAAGAAATAAAAGAAGTAATTGGTGATGAAGACAGAGATATAACTGAAGAAGATTTCAAAATAATGCCATACTTAGACATGGTTTATAAGGAGGTGATCAGATTGTTCCCAATTGGAGCAATAATACAACGAACAGTTCAAGAAGATATTACCATAAGTAAAATCTCTCTTATTATAAATTTCAGACTAGCGGCTTATTTTAATCGAACCATGCTGGTACTTCAAGGAATGTTATAAAATCAAGAAATATTATAAAAAAATAATTAGCGAAATCGGTTCAGGCGTTCTCGAATTTTGCGGTTAGCAACACAATTTGGCGGTTCATTTTTTTATTTTAGAGAAGATAATTTAGAAAAGAATATGAATGTGTCTTGTTTTTATATTATTAGATGCAAAAATATTTATATACAAATGGATGCCGTATAATATAACCGCAATGGCAGAGCCTTGGTAGAGCGAATGAACTGGGTTTAAATTCCACCTCGTATTTTTGTTATAGGTAATATTATGATGATAGGATGCCGCTAATTGACCACAATGAAATATACTTACGAATTTAATGTTCATCTTCTATCTTATATAAGACAAAAAATTAAACCTTAGATTCTGTAATTATTTATGCAGCAAAATAAACCTGGTCATTTATTTGATTGGTTTAGAGGAATTTCTCTTTACAGGTTCGTGTACAATCCCTGCAGGCACTTCCTTAGTTATACCAATTTACCACATTCAACGCCATGAGGGGTTCTGGAAAAATCCAGAAGCTTTTGACCCAGATAGATTCAACCCTGAGAATTCTAAATTGCGGCATCCCTATTGCTATTTACCATTCAGTTTGGGCCCTATGGATTGTATAGGTAATTAATAAAAACTATGTTTTAATACAGTTTTAACTGTACATTTAAATATAACTAATATTATAAAAAAAAAAACAATTATTTTAACTTTATTTACAGGAAGACATTTTGGTACAAAATTAATAAAAACTATAGCTATTCGAGTACTTCAAAAGTTTGCATTATCTTCTAAAAGCAGTTATAAGGATCTGCGATTGACAATTGCTATATCTGTATACTCACTTGATGGATATCCAGTTATTATGACTCCAAGAAATGAATGAATACAATACAAAAAGATTTATTGCAACCAAACAACACAATGATATGCTTATACATTCTAAGACACCATCATAAAATACAAAAAAATTACAAAAATAAAATAATATGCTAACAATCGAATTATAACTGGCATTAATTATATCAAACTTGCATTGTAGCTGCAAAAAGGCCCTGGCTCAGCATAATGTTGCAGAGGCAAACTCCACAACGCTGGTAATTCTGCCAGATACCCACATGACTAGTTTGCGCCTCTAAGATGGAAGGAGTATGAAATTAGATAAATAATAATAAATAGATATACAATAAATATATAATATATAAAGGATAAGTTATATATAGGAGACAATATTTTTGGTCAAGTTTATGGGTAGTTATATATATTGTGTTAATCATGAAATGAAGTCGATATAAGCAAGCAATAAGTAATAACAATATAATATATGTAATATAATTTTGGATACGTATAATAGGTATTAGGTATTGTGGAAGAATATTAAATTACTAATGTTGGAATTTTAGCAGGAACGATTTGTAAGTGCGACGAAAGTTGGACTTACACTTAAGATTTTTTATTGGAGGGGGGTTAATATTCCAACATTTCGTCGCGCTATATTTGAATGACCCACGAAAGAGGAATGAAGATTTTTTTTTATAATGAGTAAACATATAAAATGTGGAAGTACCAAGGGAGACCGTTGACGACTTGGCGGGAATGTTAACAATAATTTTTAAATTAAAATAAAGATTTAACTTAAAATTGTAATTTTATTTATTTAACCTTGATTGTACCCACAGAACAGTAAAAAAATGGAACCTATTATCACCATATTACATAACTAGCCACCTATTTAATAAAACAGGGGAAGCCCCGATAGTATCGATCTCCTAACTATAAACGATTCGATTGAATACGGAATTGACCGTACTATTGAATACTAAAGCACACCTAATGACAACGGACCAGTGGGCGGGGCTTAAAAAACATGGCTACGTCAATGACCTATTATACTAGTAGACGCGGCATACGCCAACATCATTGCACTAAAAAACAGCGTAATTAATACATACCTACTTACTAACGCATTATCACCAATACAGTTGTTCTCTCTTTCACTCTCACGCACGAGCCATAATACATGTCTCACTCATGTACTTCGTAATAACAACTGCCGATTAAAATATAAAAAGAACGTCCAGCCACGACGCTGAATGGTGCGTGACTAAGTGAAACTCGGGCACTTAGCTGAGTTTTTTCTTGCCAAAATAGAGAGCGGGTAACGTATCTAGCTTTTTTATATATCATAGGGCTACGTATTGTGTGCAACAAAAGAATTAACCATAAGTTTACATTGAATTAGTGTCATCAATTTTAATTATTTATGTTTTCTATAAATGATTTTTTTCAAATTGTTGGATCATGAATGGATTAATGAATCCTCATTAATATCATTATGTTTTTTCACAGTATCCTTCTTTAAACTCCGATTTACTAGACGCTGATGTCGTGCCTCTATATTTTTTTTAGCTTTATTTGATTCTCTAGCAGAGCTTGGTAGATTACACGATGGAACACATGTTTTTTTTAAAGTCATCTTTTTAGTAATAACACCTGAAAAACAAATTTTTCAATTAGTTTTAGATTTATATTTACATTTATATTTGAGGTTAAACATTGTCAACTTACTTGGTACAATAAAATCATTCCTTTGAAAATGTAATGAACACACTCTCATATGCGGATTTATATTTTTCAATTTTAAAGCACGCTGCCAGGCGATCTACTTTTTCTTTTTTTCCGAAATAATTTTCAACATAAACAAAACTGCTACCAGGTTTAGGTATAGCATGAAAACTTACTTCTAAATTCGTATGAGATTTACTACCACAACCGTTCACCGCACAATAAACTCTACTTTTATTTTTAGTACGAAATTTTAAAGAATTTTTATTAATTTAAAAAAAAAAAAA
>CAJQZM010034352.1:0-13356 GCA_907164665.1 Colias nastes
GCCACGCGCGCGCAGGCCGCCCGCCGCGCGCGGGTGGCAGAAGTGCAGCAGGCCCGGCCAGCTGCGCAGCACGCACAGCAGCGCCAGCCGGCTGCACGTGAAGCGCATCTCGCGCTCGTCCCTATCGTACACATTCTCTTATTACTTTTTATTACTACTAGCTGCTCACATCTACTCCACCTGAGTATTTTTTAGTAAACGTTTTTTGGGGAATTTTATCTTAATCCAAGCAGAGACAAATCCAACTGAGTAAAATTATTAATACTCTTCAGCCATTCTTGAGTTAAAAGTGGCATAATTAAAGCGAGTTTTTTACGTTATATATCTCCGATCAGTAAAGATACTCGATGTAAACGAGATTAATAATGTTCTCAAGTGTATTTCTGTAATTTCTAGTCAAAAGATAATAACATTACATGGGCAATAAATATTCATTACAAAAGAAGAAAAATTGCTTAAAAGTACAACATAAACATACCTGCTTGTATCCGTGCCTGCAGGTCGAAAGTGGAAATCACAATATGGAGAATTAAGGCATGTTAAGTCCACTCTTGCAGAATGTCTTGAATGGGGATCATTTATGATGTGCAAAAGTACTCCACAAAGTGCTTCCGCCATTCGTGGTGTAGCACATTCTGCTAATTGGCGAGTTACAGCTGTTACCCCTCCACAGGATATAAATAAATCGGGATTCAACACACCTGGCAATATAAAAAGGAAAATAAATTAGTATAGTAAACGGATTTGCCTATATATTGACAAGTCCATGTTACCAAATCTAAAGTAACTAAGCGTCTAATAAAAAAAACTGCTCAACAACTTACATATCTCAGCCAACGTAGCTATAGCTGGTCTAGACAACCGGTCGCCCGTGCCGTCGCCCGCACAGCCCGCTCGAGCGACCGCCGCGAGACACCGCAATAGACCTTGCTCGATGTATGCAGCTCTATGTCGTCGCATTGATTGCTCTGTGCCCCCTACTACGGCGATCACCCGTCGAACTACCCTCAACGCTTGCGCACGTTCCTCTTCATTGCGCATCATCAGATCCATTGATCTGGTTCAAATAGAAATATGCTTAATTTTTTATTTCAAATTGTAGAATCAGAACAGAAGCATGGTTTCCACTTCATAAAAAAAAATATACTGGCCGAATTGATAACCTCCTTCTTTTTGAAGTTGGTTAAAAATTAATTTTTAAATTGATAAATTCTTACCTGATTACGAGGTATGGCAATTTGAGTGCATTGAATGAAGCAACATCACTTTCGCATCTTATTAAATATCTCAGGACTCGTAAAGCTGTTGCCCGTATGAGCATAGATTCATCAACAAGACTCACACGAATACTGGAAAGATGGAATATTTTTTTTAACAGAATAAATAAATATGTTAGAAACATTACACATAGTTACACGCAAATAATTACATAAAACTATATCTTTCAATTTGGTATAATCTACATGAATCTGTACTAAAATTATAAAGCGAATTGTTTGTTTCATTGTTTGGTGGAATACTCTAATCTCAGGAACTAGCGATATGATTTGAAAAATCTATCATATTGGACCAATAGCAGCTGAGCAATGCAACTAAAACCCACTTGCACATCTACTTTCTAGTAGTAAATATACCAAATAAATCATAGGAAAATTTCAACAAGACGTAACCACAGATATAGTATTAAAATGCACAAAACATATTATATGTTACTAGATTTCCACCCACGGCTTCGTCCACGTTTTCAAAGGTAAACCCGTATAGTTCCCGTTCCCATGGGATTTCCGGGATAAAACCTACCCTATGTGTTAATCCAAGTTACCCTATATATGTGTGCTAAATTTCATTGTAATCCGTTCAGTAGTATTTGCGTGAAAGAGTAACAAACACACACACATCCTCACAAACTTTCGCATTTATAATATTATAGTAGGATATATTCAATAAAAAAATGTGAATTACCTACATTAATAAATTAATTATTTTTTTAAATTATCTTACTCAAACACAATAAATAATAGCATAATACAATATCACTAGAAAATCAAATAATTTAATAAATAATACTGTCTATCAGCTTAAATTTAAAAAATATAATGAACTAAACAATTAACTAATATCTTACATAAAGATAATATCCCTTATTAACATATCAATGAAAACAGAGAAATACATACCATGACATTAATTCATCAGTTGTAAAACCCAAATTATTTCTAAATTCCTTGCATAAATGAACTAATGCAGTCAAGTAAGAAACTCTTAGACTTTCAGAGCTATTTTTTTGAACAGTCCGGAGACCTGACCTAAATTCATTTGTTATACTCTTGGTGGTAGGTGATGTATCATGATGTTTTTTTAAATACAGTCCTTGAATTATATCGATGATATTTTCTTCGGGTGTTTTATTTTTAGTGTCTAACCTATACGATTCACCACCAGTTTTTCCTGAAAATTATTGATTAATAGTTAAGAAGATTTCAATATGTATTGAAACAAAACGTTTTCATAAATATGAGATTACTAATTAATAAATTTGTCTGTGAAAACAGTTCTAATTTGTGAGAAACTATGAAGAAAAGGAATATTTACCTTTCCTTCGACTCAATCTATTTTCAAAGGTGGCCATTATAACATTTTTCACGGTATTTACGATGGATTTTGTAACTGTTAAATACACCAATAATGATCAGAATATTTTTTTCTTGTTTTCCATATTTTTTGTTCGTGAAATCGAATCGAATCGACCAAGAATACTTATTTTAAATGTATTTTTTTAGGGAACGTATCGTGAGACGCATTGTAAATTGACAGTTGACATCTTGATATTATTATTTTTTTAATCTGTATTGCATAAAGATGCAGTGAACTGATGCCACAAGATGCCACTCAATCTTCAATAAACTTGCAATTTGTATTTTTTATGTTTGAATGACCTTTTTGATTATCGAAAAAGTGTACGAGGACAATATAAATTATTGAAATTTAGATGCTAATTAACGTAATAAAGTGATAATAAAATACGGAAACGTTTAAAAATGTATATATGTACGATGGTCTTACAGCTAAATCATTATATTTGTGAGCTATAATCATTAAAAATGAATAAAATGTTCTAAATTAAATATAATATTATTATAATTTGATACGCAATAGTTGATAGAATCATATATATGGATAATTTCAATTTGTATTATTAAGTTGCTTTTAATTTTACAGATTCGTGCTAATAGCGAGGCGAATAAGGAACACACATGTGTACAAACAGACATTCACATTCGCTTAAGCGGTTAATTCTGTTTGCATTTATTAATCGAGCATTAAATGCTTTTTATAATGTCCTGTGGGTTAATCGAACGAATACGAACTTGCTGTACTTCATAGGAATATGTGAACCTGTGATGTGAACAGTGCAACCACTGCAACATACATAAATCGTTACCTACACCAATGTTTTGTTGAGTGTTAGGTCGAAAAGCGAACATGAATATATTAATTTCCCATTTTACATATATAATATGTAAAGTTGTTAATTAAAAATAAAAGGAAAAGAAACACGGTAATTTGTGCCCTGATATACAACTCTTTGCTCTGTGTAAAATAAGGACTTTGTGAAAATACCGTCAATCGTCATGGGGCTATAGCTATAGTTATAACTTTATCATAGTTGAATGATTTGGGAGTAGATAATATCCTTTTCATTATTTTCCATGTTAAAATGATACTAAATCGATTAATAGCTAACAAGTAGTTATCGATTCCGATAAAACAGTTGACCACCATTGACCACAGATTACAGTTGACAAGTCTGAAGTATAATCGGCAATCAGCTTGCAAACGACGATAAACGACAATAGCACAGACAATAGACAGAATCCGAGATTCAAGAATTGTCGATAATATTGTTACGGAATACGGATTTTGTTCATCACTTTTTAGAGCAAAATGTTAGATCCTGCGACTAGTGATGGAGTGGATTTAAAATCTTGCCGCATATGTTTAACAACAAAGAAACCACTATGTCCTCTATTTAGATATAAGTTATCAGGAAATTATGCCGAAATGTTAACAGCAATAGCGGATGTAAAGGTAGGATGGAGAGAATACCCAAGTTTAATACATAAATTTCATCTAATAAACTACTTAAATGCGTTCTTATTTCTGTCAGCAACAAAATTTAGTATTTCTTAACATGTTAATGAAAATCTTTTATATTTAAGGTTTTTCCTAATGATGGCCTTCCTGAAAAAATTTGTGTCAAATGCTGTACATCGTTGGAAAAAGCATACCTTCTTAAAACAGTGGCTGAAAGGTGAGGATAGAGTCTTTTATTATTTATTATATTCTAAATTAGTGGTAGTAAAAATTACCATACTTTAAGGATTTGATAGTTTACTACTACAACTAGAAGGATTTGTAAGTTTATATATCATTTAATTTTTAGTCCTGTCACCTGACCAATCAAAATGTATAATATAACAACGATATGATAAATTTTACACTTGCAAAGCTTCTAATTATAATATACTTTTTCAGATCAGACAGAAAAATGAGGAAAATTGTTGCCAGTTTAAAACCCAGCATTAACACAAAGAAGATTGCATTTAACTCACTGACAGACATAAAAGATGAAATCGCTCCATTAGTGAAATCGGAACCAAAGTGGGAAATGGAAATTGATATTCTTGGCCCTAACAGTATTCCCAACACAGATTCTATTGAATGTAAAGATATTGTTATAGCCAATACTGTAATAAGGAAATTAGAAAATTATGAAAATAAAATACCAGAACAGATTGATAGCTTTGACGTTAGTATTTATTTTATACTTTTACCATCTTAGTATTTTAAATACTATTATTTTATTGTTAACATATATTATAATAGTTCAGTAATAAAAAAAATCAGCCATAAAAGAATTGAATATTCAAAGCAACTTTTTTGTCTTTTCACTCCATGCTGTGTATGTAGATTTTAAAATGCCAAGAACTATTATTCATGCAACTTATCTTAGTAGTGCTTGTAGTGCAACTTATCATAGTAGTGCTTATCTTAGTAGTGTGTATTATAAAAATGTGAATTTTGCATTTTTTTTTTAAATAAATTCTTTGTAAAGGGAATCCTCATCAATAAAAATAATAATTCCATGTTTCAGAATGATTTCTTTGATGATGTAGGACATGATGATGATGATGACGATTACTTACCCCCTTTGGAAAAAACAAAAAGTAAATTTAAGAAACCAAAATTAAGTGACATAAAAGTTTTCAATAGTAAAGGTAAAAAAACTATAATAAGGAAAGTTAAAGTGGTGAAACATCTTCAGACATTGGATATAAAAAATGAACAATCAGGCGAAGATAAGAAAACTACATCAATAACCTGCTGTAGGTATTTAAACAAAACCATGTTTTTATACTGATAATATTCTTTTATAGCTTTAAGAACAAAAAATACATTTTATTTTATATTTAGTCCCAATTCTCAAAAATGGATCCAGAGGACCACCAATTCTTCTAAAGAGACCTAAAGATGCGACTTCATTGAAAGTACATCAAAACTTTCATCAAAAAAATTCAAGTAAACCAGTCGGGCGCTGCAGCAAACAAGTATCGTCTGGGAAACAGAGAGAAAAAATGGTGTGTCCTGTATGTGGCATTTTGACATATACACTGGGAAATCATATGGCCACTCATGAAGGTATTTATTGATATTAAAGTACATTATCATATTATAGTCTTTTACTTATTCTATTTGATCTGCATAAAAATCCAATACTATATAATTTTTAAAATCCAGTTCCTGGCACGTTGCTTAACCACTTTTTAGCGTAGCGGGGGAAGCTAGCGCATTTTAAAAAATGAACTGAAACTTGATGCGCAAACTTCCCCCCCGCCACTTTTTGTCCAAGAAGTTTGCCAGGAGGTATACAAGACATTTTTTTTAAATATATCACAATATCTAGTATAATATCAGTGTAATAAGTATTATATCTTTCAGAAAAAAAGAAATTTAACTGTTCACAATGTGCACGGACATTTACACATAAATCAAATTTACTTATTCATCTTAAACAACACTCTGGTATAAAGGATCATATTTGTGAAGTTTGTGGTGCAGGATTTTATACACAGAAGTCATTATTAAGGTAATAAGGCAAATTATTATTTATTTCAATATTTCAATTTAATGAAAAAATCGCCATTCTAAACTAATTTTATCTTTTTTCTTTTTTTCCTTTATTAAATTTCAGACATAATTTAATACATAAGGGAGAGAGGCCTTTCCAATGTGATCTATGTTCTAAGAAGTTTATTGCAGTGAGTAAAGACATTTTAACTTGTAAATGACACTAAAATCTGAAATACCTTGTTTTGACATTAAATACTTGTATAATTTTTTAAATTTTACGAAAAAAATTTTTTTTTTATATTTTAGCGATGCGACCTCACACGTCATTTACGTATACACGCCGGTTACAAGCCATATAAATGTAATGCGTGTACTATGTCGTTCAATGCTAAGCACCAGTTGCAGAATCACGAACGCATGCATACAGGAGAGCGGCCTTATAGTTGCGAGGTATTTATTTCATTACATTTCTTTGATTCTTTTTATTACTTTCTTATTATTTTTGGTTGTCTATAGCAATTATACATTTTGTCAGTTCGGCTACGAAAACTTATTTTATGAAAATAAAGTAAAGCATTTTTTGTGTTATATATACATTCATTGTGTAGTAAAAATAAAAACCAAATGAATTTAAATAATTGTTGTGATTCATAAAAGTGAATTTTAAAATGAAAATCCCTCAAAATATATAACATTTATTGTAAATTTTAATTTATTCCTATTTTAATCATGGACCTATAAAAAAAGACGGACGGAATATCGCCTAAACATTAAGTGAAGGCTAGTAATGGCGGCGACACATCCATGTGTGTGTGCCAGATGCAGTAAAATTACCCCACACTTTAGTATTTTTATTTTTCAATTTATTGTACATTTTATGTGTACTGTAACTATTAGAACCTATGCATAAAAGTAATTACTATTTAGCTTGGACGAATCAAACACTGGACGCGAAACTAAAGGAAAATGCATGAAAACTTGTTCAACCAATATTGGGGGGAGTAGAGGTAATGTCAGTTTATAACCAATCAAATAGGATACATACCTACCTGCTTTATACGATTTCAGTATCTTCTTGAAATTTCGTATCAAATTATTTTATCGTAATTTTGAACTTAATTAACTTTACATCAACTCCCCGACTTTTGGGAGAATGAAATTTTGAAATAATGGCAACACAATGGCAACAGCTGTCCTGACGACAATGGCGGCTGTATTTTTTCTATAAATTTTGCCGTAATAATTTTGTCATTAAAACATAAAAGAAATAACTTGCTTCCCTGTGGAATGTAATCCTCTGTGTTTTTTTTAATTTAAAATTGTACTGTTGCGACACAATTTAAGCACGCAAGACGGCATTTTAATTATTTTTTGTGAAACAGTGACGCGGTTAATCAGTCAGTAGATCACGACGTTAGTCGTAATGGCGGCCGACGAGCTTACTATGGTGAGAGTGTGTGCGTGTTCATTGTCTCTACATGATAGCTAGCTTACTACGGTGGCTTCACTATGTTTGTTCGTAAAACGGCGTCCGTCTTTTTTTATAGGTCCATAATTTTAATATTCTACATTTGAACTTGGAAAACTCATAAAATATTTTGATAAGTTTTGATAACTATATAAATTGTATAATTTATACTTAATATTTTGGAGGGTAGTTGTAGTTTATGCCAATTTATACATTTTTCAGGTGTGCAACGTCTCGTTCAGTTATAAAGTTAATTTAAACAATCACGTGTTTAAAACGCACGGTATCAACTTGAAGTTCAAATCGATACACACGGTAACGGAAGACGTATTACGTCGTGAGATGGGAATGCTGAATGAGGCGAGAGAAGCAATCGCTCACATAATACCGCAGCTCTCAGAAGTACCAACGCCGGGAGCGCATGAAACAGTTCACCATACATCCGATTACAATGTATAGCGAAAGTCAGTGTTTTATTTTATTTTCATACAAACAATAATGTAATTTAAAAACGATTTGTGTAATTTAGTGCCCAGTAATTTAACATTGCTAGCAATTAAATTCGTGTTAAATTTTCGCAAAAAAATTAGGATAGTTTTGCTGTTTTTAATACTGGCAATAATTGGAATATAAATTTTGTATGGTTAAATTATACCATTGGTGTTCAAAACTTAGTGTAAAGTAATTAAAGTTCAAATAAGTAATTATATTTCGTTTAATTACAGAAACAGTCCATAACAATAAAATTGTATTACATTAGTAGCGTTCTCGATAGTCATTCGTACAAAAACAAGCAATAGTAATAGGCTTTTTAACAGCGACCCAATGTTTTCCGATTTCGTCCGGTAATTCTTCCGATGAATCTTCATCCAAACGTTCCTTCTTTTTTAATACAGTAATCTGTGGAAATTGAAATAATTAAACTTAGGTCAACAATTATTTACGTGAGAAATGAAGTTGTACGTTTTTCTCATATCGAAATCGGAAATTATTTCAATATACAGAAAAACTTCGTCAGATATTAAAATGATGAGCAGATAAATTCTAGCCTAGATTCTTTTCACCAGCTACCAAGGTAAAAATGACAATGTGTGCATTTTTTACGATACCATTCAATACTTACATTGTACATACGTATTTGGCAACCAAAATCTGACGAACAGAGATCCTTATTGCATATTCTACTTTCTATGGTACTGGGCACATACTGGGGACCGAGGTACCTTAACTCTCCCTAAAATAAAAATAAACTTTAACATCAAGTGCCTATTTACTTTTAATTAATCACTTTCTTATTACATATATCAACTCACTCGTTCTTCACAACTGCAAGGTATTTCATGTACTCCCCTCTGAAATTTTTTCATTAATTAATAACATGTAAAAATTTTAATTATCAACTAAAATTCATTATACTCACATTATATTTATTCACCTTTATATTACCACGTTTTCTTGTTCTCGTTTCAACTGATTTGTCTAATAAGATTATATCATTACGTATCATATTAGCGTAGTCGACGATTAAAGCTGGTAATTCTTCAGGGTTGGTGCGTGGGCTTAGTAATTCAGTGGCGTATGCTACACCGATATTGTCACTTTCTGGAACATCATCGTTTGCCCTTTGTACGACGTAGTTTTGTCTCGTATGTGTCCTCTGATTTTCCACCATGAATTCGTCAACATTCGTCTTCTTTAATGCCACCATGGGTATCCACACTTGAATTAGTAGTAAAAAAGTAACACATAATTCTATCAACATGGAATACCGGACCTGTAAATTGAAGAAAAATGTTAATGTGTGTTCTGTAATTGCGGCGTTCTGATGTTAAACACATTTATAGTTTAAATATCACTGGAAACCCGCGCCCACGTGGTATTTGTTAAAACATTATTTATTTTTCAATATTAAGAATAAGTTGTATTAAGTCTAAAATCTAAAATTAAAATTAAAGATGAAATAACAATGAATGATAAAAAGTTACAAGATACAAAAATAAATAAAATTCTTACCATGACGATCTTCAATGTCAAGGACTGGCAAAGGAATAATGCTGGAGAAGATATTCCTCGCCTTTTATACTTTTATTAGATTGATAGGTTTAAGTAAGCTCCATTAACACCCCCAGCTGAAATAGATACCTTTGCTATTGTATTCAATAATGGACATCCAATTTACCTTTGTTCTCAAATAAGAATTATCTTGAAAAGCGTCCAGTTTTCATTCATGAGTTATATTGAACATATCTCATTGTTGTACTTATAGCGTTATAGATACGTACCTGTGTCTATATAGAATCCATTAACTTTAAATTAATTTTTATAAAAAACTTCAAATCAAAATACAATATCTCTGATAGAATAACGTGAGTATATTTTAATATATTTCTGATACTGTTGTATTATCTAGTGACATATTTGAATTTCTTGCTACACTTAGTCACCGGTAAATTACCTGTATAAAGTTGATAAAATATTTGTATACGCCCGCTAAATTTTTATGGGCATTCTTGATGTTAATTTTATTAAAATCCTAGCTGTACCGGCTAGCGTTGTTCTGCCTTATTCTTATCATATAGATGTATGAAAAACAGATGGCCGATTCTCAGACCCACCTGATATGCATACAAAATTTCATGAAAATCGGTCCAAATGTTTCGAAGTAGTATGGTAACTAATATTGTGACACGAGTTATGTATAGAGTTATATTATAATATTATCGCTAACGCGCCTTTAAACTTCAAACTTTTAAGTTATTGTAATTTATTAAGATGGTTAAGAATTATTTGCTTGCTCATAAGCTCAATTAACTGAAAACTGTTTTTATGTGATTGTTATCTTAATTAAATTTTTTTTTTTTAAATAAATTTTAAACTACCATTATGAACGTTTATAAGAAATAAATATGTAATAACAAGTGGAACCAATATTATATTAGGTACATATATGTATAAATAATTTAATTTTTCAAATGACAATAATAGTTTTAAACTTTAAACAATACGTTTTAAACTACCATTAATTAAAAAGTTTAAACTTAGGTTAGGCAAAAATAAAAACAAAAATTCAATTTAACATTTATTTAAGTAACTAACTAACTAAATTTTTACCGACAGACGTTGCGTTGTAAAAATCAAAATATGTATTTAAAATCGGTGTTAAATTTTCCAGGAAAATTATTACATAAGGATTTTAAAAATCAATTGGCATTTTATTTTCGATCAAAAACTTAATTGCCATTTCAAAGGCCATTGCCGCTTGCGGCCCTTTATAGGGATTTGATATTTCGTTGATTGTTAAACCACTTTCCACTTTGAATAATAAGTCCTTCATTATAGCTCTTTCATTTTGCATAGTTTCTTCATCCATAACATCTATATTCCTGTGTTTCAGAAATATTCCATGTTTCTTTAGACAGTGCCTGGTAAAGTCTCGTTTGTAACTGTAAGGCTGTGAACAAATCTGAAATAGATGGATTTTTTTTTACATTAAACTGCTTAATCTCCAACTCAACATTTATTTATTCAATTAGATTCATTCTAGAAGAACTTTTGAATCGTCTTAAGAGCCCATGATTCTGAAAGTTTAGGCATTTTAGGCCCTGAGACGGATCGCGCCCGGGTTTCGCAGGAGCCGGCGCGACATGAACTCCGGTGACCTATGGAGGCGGGCGAGCACGCCACAGTATACATAAATCAGTAGTTCGATTTTATTTGCTATCGTAGGAATGTTGTTGATAAATAAATTTACTACTTATCCTATACCATTAAACGAGCAATATTTGCATATTTATATATTTGTTTGTATATATACAGTGTGGAAATTTTCGATGTGCCCTGAAAGGAAAGTACTTGAAATACTAGGGATAGCAAATTTTTCTGAAAGGAAACATTCCTTTTTCAAATTTTATTTTATTATTCAAATCGATAGAAACAATATAAAAGATAATTTAATGTTAATTTCTCGTAAAAATATTTGCTCTTAGAAATAAAAATATCATGTTTCTTATTGTAGCATCAACATCATCTAAACATAAAGAACGCTTCTGGTTTATTGGTCTATTTTATAAATACATTTAAAGTTTAAAATGAAACTCTCGTTCTGGATACATTAATAATTTATTTTCTTCTGAAAATATTGGTAATAATAATTAAAAGTAAAACAAATAAAAAAGGCAAAATAATAATTGAATTTTGTAAATTGAAGTCTTGCACCGCAAACATGTTTAATGACGCTGTCACATACATATCTGCGTTACTCAAATTTAGGTATCTAATAACGTCGCAACGTGGTGCGCGGGAACATCACGCTCACGTAAACATAGCACATTCCATTTTATAGACCATCTTCATACTTGATATTATTTTATTTTTTTATTTTTATTGAAATTGATTCTAGAAGATTACTGGGAACTTTAAAAATTCATTTTGTTATTTTTATTAGTAGGTACGATCCTGATAAGTATGTTAGTGTATTCAACCAACTTAAAAAAGTGTGACTATTTTACAACAATTTGAATAATAATCAATTAATGAATTGTATTATTGTATACAATGTCGAAGCTTATTAAGAAATGTATAAAATACTTTTTTATGAATTATTAATTATTATCATACATCATAATATTATGTTACCGGCAATATATTAAACCCTTCTTAGTAAATGTATGTTATTCCGAGAAACGGTCGGAATGAAATTATAATCGTCACATTACCTATGATATCTTTAAATCTTAACTTTTCCTAAGTAGCAAATGTGGGTGGTTTTTGGGGTAGCGATTAACCAATATGAGGTCAAAACTAAAATCCAAGATGGCGCCGACGAAAATTTGAAATGTTTTCTTCATGGGTGTCATTTTCAAAGAGTTGGAGTAGCTATTAATCAATATGAGGTCAAATCTAAAATCCAAAATGGCGCCGACGAAAATTTGACATCTATTAGTGATGGGTGTCTTTTTCATGGTTTTTGGGGTAGCGATTTACCAATATGAGGTCAAAACTAAAATCCAAGATGGTGTCGACGAAAATTTTACATCTTTACGGCATGAGTGTCATTTTCAAGGTTTTTGAGACAGCTATTTACAAATCCCCAATGTTACCGTCGATAATCATGAATATATAAAAATGAATCGCAAAATGTGTTGGTAAGCGCATAACTCGAGAACAACTGAGCCGATTTCGTTAATTCTTTTTTTATTACATTTCTTGAAGTACGGGGATGATTCTTATGGAGAAAACGTAAAAATGTACCACGGGCGAAGCCGGGGCGGACCGCTAGTAATATATAAAAATGAAACCCGTTTTCCTTGGTCACGGCATCACGCGTGAACGGGTGGACCGATTTCGATAATTCTTTTTTTATAATATTCCTTGAAGTATGAGGATGGTTCTTAAGGAAGGAAAACATAAACATGTACCACGGGCGAAGCCGGGGCGGACCGCTAGTCTATAATATAAAAATGAATCGCAAAATGTGTTGATAAGCGCATAACTCGAGAACGGCTGAACCGATTTCGATAATTCTTTTTTAATTATATTCCTTGAAGTACGAGGATGGTTCTTATATAGAGAAAACGTAAATATGTACCACGGGCGAAGCCGGGGCGGACCGCTAGTTTGGTATATTTTTCTTACTCCTTTAAAGTAAACTTAAATAATATAACAAAAACGTTTACAACTACAGTTTTGTAGACAGTCTTAAAAAAACAATTTTAAAGAACATTGAAATGCATATTTAGAAATGTAATATATATATA